>DF365529.1:0-10816 GCA_000787875.1 Solanum virginianum
TGCCCATCTACTTTTCCTTTGTCTTTCGCTGATTTGTAAAATATATGAATGAATGAATGTAATGAGGCCAAATGGTTCACTTGGGGACTAGCAATAGTCTCTGGGTGACGGCCACATCTTGGGTCCCCTCCCGGGGCGTGACAGTGATAGTTTCAAAGGATTATGACTTTTCTAAAGATATTAATTGAAGGATTGTGACTTTTTCAAAAGTTTGTGGTATTTTCAAGGAGATTTGACTTTTTTGAAGAATTATCATTTTTTTTGGATTTGAAGAGTTATGACCTTTTCGAAGGGTTATCGCTTTTTCGAATGGTTATGACTTTTTTGAAGTGTTGTGGCTTTATCGAAGGGTTGGAATTTTTTTGAATAGTTGTGACTTTTTCAAATGGTTGTGATAGGCTAAAGTACCATTTAATCAGAAAAGATGCCTTTTGAATTTTTTTAAACTTTTGTTCGACTATTTAATTGATTTTTAAAATATTTAATTATTAAAAAAAATAAATAAGGATTATGTGAGAGTTCCACATAGGTGAGCCTCTTATATATATATATCTATATATATATATGTCACACCCCAAAAAGAGGGGTGGCGCAACTGGCACTCGATACCTTTGATGGCCGAGTAAGCCACTCAACATGCTATTTGACTAACTAGGGGCCCAAAGAAAATCGGGCAGCATGGAATCTGAAAAACTAAGTCTAGATTGTCTAGGTCATGACCTGGTTAACAACAAATCAGGTACATCAAGATAGGTAAACCAAAATGATAAAGTACTAGCTAGCCGACAAGGCTACAACAACAGAGGTACAGGCACACACACTATATATACATACCTATTCTATTACTAGCGACTAAAAGGAACAAAAGAAACAACCCAAAATAATGTTCCACAATAGCCTCTAAGAGAACCACTAATACATCTGGGATAGGGCCCCAACTATACCCACCAGTATAACAAAAAGTAAGGATCCTGTGAAAGCTCCAGGAAGAGTTGGAGCTTACCAACTCAGAGCTGACCTGGGCTCCTAGTGGAGGAGTAAATCAGAATCCCTACTTAAACCTGCTCGCATGAAAGAAACTGCAGCATCCCAGGCAAAGGGACGTTAGTACGAATAAACATGTACTGGTATGTAAGGAGGGAAGTAAAATCATAGATAACTGTAGTAAAAAGGGAATTTAGAAATACTACTTGTAAGCAAAACTCAAATTACCTTCATGTCCATCACTTAGCCTCCTAGTGGTTAAATATGCATGGTATGCTCGAGTAATCGCATGTCGTGAATGCATATATATAGATGAAAATGAATGACATACCCAAACAAATTCTAGCAATGGTGGTCCTTTCCAGTAGTGAACCACCTTCATCATATTATATATATAGATAAATCATTTGGGTAAATAGGCCCCATACCTCCAATTATAGCTCGAAGTTCATGCATAATGTGCCATGTATGATATGAATATTGAATGCACATAGTAGGCCTAACATAAATTTAGCCAATCTTAGCTCATTTGTACACTTATACTCATAACATCATAATCATTGTCATAGCATATACACATGAATCGTGCAATCTTACATGTCTTTCGAATAAGTTTGACAGCTTAACTCAATATTTATAATGAGGCCTTAACTCTAAAAATGTTCATAAAGGTGTTTTACATAATGCTTATACTTGCTCCCAGATCAATTAAAAGAAAGTATTTAAACAGAATCAAGTACCTTAGTAATTTAAAAAGGAGCATTACGCTAGAGATTATTGGAAGTCAACATGTTACTTGTTAAGTGCTTCACTTATGTTTTTAGCTTGGAAGAAGAACTAATTATGACTACTACATTTCCTTTATAATCTACATTTAGTTTAATAGAACTACACCAAGAAGAGAAACACCGCGAACATATGGATAGGTAGTCAGGAAATCGAAAAAATGATGTATAGATATTGAATGTTCAGTTTAAGCGAACGAACGGAATGTCAATCTAATACCATCATCAAAATAACTCAGCTGCAATCCTAATGCCTTTTACAGAAGATCTTTCTAGTAGTAGAATAGTAAGATATCGCATTTGACATTTTAGGAAACTTCTCGAATTTCGTGCTAAAATGGAGGGACGAAGCTTAGCCTTAACATACCTTTCAATGATCGCCTAATTGCCCAATGTTTCTTCATAAAAGTTGTTCCTTACATCCTAAGCTTTGGCAATGACTATATGTAAGCAACTTATAACCACCTATAAATAGTCCATAACTGAGCATTAATCGGCAGATTTGCCATATAGTATTTACATGAGGAAACGTTCGTAAAACTTTGTAAAAATGATCGTAAAAGAGCCCCAAGATTTTTATCAGAACACACCAGCTAAAATCCAAGAATAACCAGAAATAACTCCATTTTTTGGTATCCCAAAAATAGCCCCAAACTCAGCTAATAAGAAGGAAAACAATTGCAAAATGTAAGCCATGTATTTCTAGGCACGAGGGCGAATTTTAATGGTAAAAACACAAAAAACTTACCTAAATCACTTAGGAAACTTGTGAGAGTATTTTCTTCAGTTGGTCTACTATTTTGGGACAACAATGGCATACTTTTAGCTAAAAAAGGTCAAATTAGCTGACATAAAGTTGGGCCTTACCCGATCCAGCCCATGACCCAGTTTTCTACTCGAGCAGTCACGATAAAATGATCATAACTTTTTATTTTGAAGTGGGATTGATGTGAGGTTTTATGTGTTGCAAACTAAACTTATAGATATTTAATTTGGTAGGTCATTGACCTTCTATCTCCTTATAGTTTGGAAGATATGACCTGATATATCTGAACCAAATTTAAGAAACATTTCTTAAAGAAACTTAAGATAACCTTAGCCAACCTTTATCTTGCAACTTTCTTGATTCCAAAACTTAATGTATGACCTTTATGCTATTAAAACAACCTTTAAAAATCCAGTAAAAGCATATTATGCACTTTTAGTCCCATCCAAAAAGTAAAACCTAATTTAAACCTTCCGAAAAGAGCGAGGTGCCACTCGAGCCATTTCTTTAATCCCGAATGTGTATTTAGGGGATTCCTTTGACTTGAAACTTTAAGTCCTTAATATTACCAATTATTGGCAGCTTTATTATCCTTAGGTGCTATCCAAAATGACATATTCCTTATATAACATGCCACACTATTTATATTATAGAAGACCAGAAACACGGGGTCTCATAGTCTCCCCCCTTAAGAATATTCACCCGTGATTGTATTAAGACAGTGTCTTGGTTGCACTACTATCTCTTAAAATGTGATTTTAAGGATATACCTCTTATCCCTCCAATCCATAAATCAACTTCAAAAAATTTCTAATTACTAGGCTTCGTATAGCTATCCCGAGACAAAACATACAAGTTACACTTCCAAGTCCTTTAAAATTTAGGTTATTGGAAAAAAATAATTGACTCACCTTAAGTTGTATGTAACACTTGATAAAACTACCAAAATGCCCCTAGAATAGAGATGTGCATATAACGCATCTTCCAAAGCTCTAATTGGAAATCCTAGACTAGATTTGCGATCAGAGCAAAAAATTGGGTGAGAAAATGGTCTCGACCTGATTTAAGAGCAACTAGGTCAAAAAATAATTTTTGGCAATTTGGCCAAAAATAGTGAGGGTACGTGACAGGGCCGTGATGCGAACCCATCGTGGACCCATACTTATATTTTTCCTCAAATTTTTGACTAGATTGAATTTATAAAATTTCGCAGGTGCGCGACACGTCTGCATCGCAGACCTGTTATCCCGACTTGTTCCACCAAAGTTTATAATTTGAAATCTTTTGAGGGGCATTCCAGACTTTTTTCAACCCCTTCTAAACCTGAAACATGATCCATTTAGGTTGTTTTGATGAGTAAATAGGGTCGAAAACCCTATTCTTAGTCCTTCTTCACAATACTTGAAAGTTAAGACGTGAGAGAGAAGAAAGAAGAATGTGAGATTGGAGAATTCTTGATGGGTAATTTGAAGAGCTTTATTCTAGCTATATAAGGCTAAATGAAAATATATTATTGTTCCTCCATGTGCTACATAGATGGTCTTAGATGGTAGTTAAAGGTTCTTGAGTCTATATGCATGGTTTCTTGACTATGTTCTTGAAAACTATATTAAATGTATGAAACCTTTAACATACTGGTGATGTGAGTCTATATGCATGGTTTCTTGACTATGTTCTTGAAAACTATATTAAATGTATGTATTTTCTCATGTTGATGATCATCATAAACCTGCTATATTAAATTGTATACTTTTCATGAGATATTGCATAAACACTATATGTTAATCAATGAAAGCATGCATAAATGAGGATAGGGATAGAGTCTAGAGCCTTGATTGAGAATGTTGACAGAGATTGTGATTGGTGATGTTAGAATGATGATGAGTTGATAGAACCTGATAGTCCTTTGAGTCTTCATAAATGAGCTTTAACAATTTTTCTATTTGATTGTTTCCTAATTGAGCTGTTAATTGAGATGCTGATTGATAAGATGATTGGAGTCTCTATGAGATTGATTGAATGATGAAAGCCTTTATAAGGCTGAATGAAATGAGTCAATTGAGATGTATTGACTGGATGGATTGTTTTATGAGCATTGAGCCATGGGAGGAGTATCGACCACCAAAAGAGTAAGTGTTAGTTCAACTGGCACTCGTCAAACTACGGCAGCCAAGCATAGGTAAGGATTAGAACCATTATATCTCATTGTGGTTCCCTCTGGATAGAGTCCCTGAAATAATAAAGGACTTAACAAATTGTTGGGGTCCCTAGTGGATCTAATTCATCCCCTACCTGTCAAGTATGGGATGGTTGTGGAAACAATAACGACTTGTTATACGATCACTGGCTCATAAGTAATTTTTGTCGAATAAGAAAAACTCCCAGAAAGTTCCCAAACTTAGTCTGAGTTGAGATGAGACGAGATGAGATGAGTTAAGATGAGTCCTTCTGAGATGGGTCTGATTCGATTGATAAGTTGATGGGTCAGTTTTCTACTCTTTATTCTTGCTTAGATAGAGATTTGACATGTTGATTTTTTTTACTATCCTTGATATTGATTGTTGTTTCTATATTATTCTACCTGTTTCGATTTCTCTCAGCTATTTTACATACCAGTACATTCTAAGTACTGACGTCCTTTTTTGGACTGCATCATATTATAATGTAAATACGTAGGATAGAGGTCATCAGCAGGCAAATCATTGAGGATCTTCGAGCATTCAATAGATTTGTGAGCCTCTCCTACTTCGGAGGATTCATTACTTTATTTTTATCATGATTTAGAGTTAGATTTACTTATCTTTTATTTGACTGAGGTAGCCATGGGTCTATCATTGGCACCACCTAATAGTGATAGAGGCTTTATAGACTAGAGTCGAATGTTGATTGTTTAGTTTATGAGCTAGTTTTTTTGCTAGCCTTATTATTATTATCACACTGTTTTGAGATTGTTAGACGAGTCTACTTACATTCATTATATCTTCTACTTATTTGAAAAGTGTATGAATGAATGAAGGTGATGAAGCCAAGTGATTTTCTTGGGGACTAGTAATAGTCTCTAGGTGCTGGCCGCGTCTTGGGTCCCCTCTCGAGGCATGAAAAACTTGGTATCAAAGCATAAGTTCAAATGTCCTAGGAAGTCTATAAAGTTGTGTCAAGTAGAATCTTGTTTATAGGTGTGTTGTTGACCACACTTGTTAAGTAGGAGGCTATAGGACAATATAAATTTTTTCCCTTCATTCATGATCTAAATTGTGCTATAGTGTTATACTCTATGAAAGTTCTATTTTAATTCATGCTTTGCATGTTGCAGAGTCTTGACCATGCCTCCCAGAAGAGCCGTCAGAGGTAGTGGACATTCCACTAGACAGAATGTCACTCCACCTGAGCCTCAAGGACATGAGGTTCTCGTGGAGCAAGTTGTCCCTGTTTCGCAGCCCTCGCAAAATGAGGTCTCTAATGCTAAACTTCGCCAGGCTATCTAACTTCTAGCCAAAGCTGTCACAGCACCTGCTGTGAGACAAGGAGCGGCCTGACATGATGCCCTTGATACTTTTAGAGTCCGGTAATTCTTGAGGATGAATCCACCTGAGTTCACAGGGTCTGCATCTACTGAAGATCCTAAGAACTATGTGGAAGAGCTTCAGAAAGTGTTCCAAGTGATGCATGTGGCCGATGTTGATAGAGTGGAGCTGGATGCTTATCAACTAAAGGGGGTGGTGAGACTATAGTGCGACCAGTGGAAGAAGGGTAGAGGGGAGAAAGCCCCTATAATGACTTGGGCTTTGTTTGAGGAAGCTTTCTTTGGGCAGTTCTTCCCAAGGGAGAGGAGAGAGGTGAATGCGAGGGAGTTTTTGAACCTAAAACAACACTCTATGACTATACAAGAGTATGTGCTGAAGTTAACACAACTATCCTGCTATGCTCAGGATATGGTTGCTGATATGAGGGGGAGAATGGGGATGTACATTGATAGGTTAAATAAAAGGCCAAAGAGAGATAGGAGGGGAGCTATGCTTATGAGTGACATGGATATAGGGATATTGATTACTTTCGTCCAACAAGCTAATGAGGAGAAGCAACATGACAGAGAGGAATTTAAAAGCAAGAAAACTAAAACATCCAGGTAAGAGGTTGGGAAGAAAGGCAATGGAAATTGGTTTCCAGTACCATCATCTGTTAGTGCACCTACGCCTAGAGTTAGAAGCGAACAAAGGTCCCAAAATGTTATAGCACGTGGGTCTCAGTCACAAGCTAGTGTGTCTCAAGGTTCATGAGGTAAACCACCCTACAGTACTTGTGGCATGTTGCACATGGGTAAATGTCGTGAATGGAGTGATGTATGTTACAAGTGTGGCCAAGTAGGCCATTATCAGAGAGAGTGCCCAACATGGGCTGATCGGGCTCAATCTTCTGCACCAGTTCCGCCAGCTAAGGGAAATTAGAGAGATACCACTTCAGGCATAAGTGGAGCTATAAACCATTTGTATGCCATGGGCAGTCGACGTGATTAGGAGACCTCCCCAGATGTTGTGACGAGTATAATTTGAGTCTTTTCTATTGATTGTTATATGTTGATGGATCCTGGTGGCACATTATCTTTTGTAAACCCTTATGTGGCCAGTAGATATGGTAGAAACCTCTAGAGTCTTCTCAATACTTTTGATGTTTCTACTCACGTGGGTGAGTCTATTCGAGCTGAGAAAGTCTATAGAGCTTGCACAGTGTACATCCATCATAAGGATACTATCATTGATCTGATTGAGTTAGATATGACTGATTTTGATTTGATCCTCGGCATTGATTGGCTCTATGCCTGTTATGCCACCACTGATTGTAGAGCCCGAACCATTAAGTTTTAATTTCTTAATGAATCGATTAAAGAGTGGAAGGGTAATTTTGTAACACCTAAAGAAAAGTTTATCTCATGCCTTAGAGCCAGAAAGATGATTGCAAAGGGGTGTATCTATCACCTTGTGAGAGTTATGTTCGATGATGTTGAGTCCCCAACTCTTAAGTCAGTTCCAATCATAAATGAGTTGCTGAAAGTATTTCCTAAGGATCTGCCTGGAGTCCCTCCTAATAAGGAGATTGATTTTGGGATTGATGTTCTTCCTGATACCCAGCCTATCTCAATTCCACCATATAGGATGGCCTCCGCTGAACTAAAGGAATTAATGGAACAGTTGGAAGATTTGTTAGAGAAGAGCTTTATAAGGCCGAATATTTGTCCGTAGGGTACCCCTGTCCTGTTCATGCGAAAGAAAGATGGGTCTCTCAGAATGTATATTGACTATAGGCAACTGAATAGGTCACCAAAAAGAACAAGTATCCTCTCCTAAGGATAGATGACTTGTTTGACCAACTTCAGGGTGCTTCTTGTTTCTCAAAGATGGACCTCCGATCTGGTTGTCATCAGTTGAAAGTGAGGGAATGTGACATTCAAAAGATAGTTTTTAGGACTAGATATGATGATTTTGAGTTCTTAGTCATGTCCTTTGGGTTGACGAATACACGTGCAACATTTATAGATTTGATGAATAGAGTGTTCAGACAGTATCTAGATATGTTTGTGATTGTGTTTATTAATGATATTCCGGTGTATTCAAGAAATGAAGAGGTGCCTTCCGAGTTAAATGGCATTTATCCGGTGTTCCACATGTCAATGCGGTGTATTCAAGAAATGAAGAGGAGCATGCAAATCACCTCATAATCATACTTCAAACCCTTAAAGACTATGAGTTGTATGAAAAATTTTCAAAATGTGAATTTTGGCTTAAATCTGTGGCCTTCTTGGGCCATATTATCTCTAATGATGGTATTCGAGTAGATGTTCAAAAGATTGAAGCGGTTAAGAACTAGCCCAGACCAACCTCTCCAATTGACACTAAGGAGTTTCTTGGGGTTAGTAGGCTACTACCGCCGATTTGGTGAGAGATTTTATTTCTTGTTTGCACCATTGATAAATTTGACTCAGAAAAAGGTCAAGTTTTAGCGGTCTGATGAGTATGAAAAAAGTTTCCAAGAATTAAAGACTAGACTAACTACTGCACCAATCCTAACCTTGCCCGATAGAATTGGAGATTTTGTGATCTATTGCGATACTTTGAGAGTTGGATTGGGATATGTTTTGATGCAGAAAGGAAAGATGATAGCCTATGCTTCCTAACAACTTAGAATTCATTAAAGGAATTATCCAACCACATGATCTTGAGTTGGCAGTGGTGGTTTTCGCACTCAAAATCTGGCCCCACTACTTGTATGGAGTACATATGGATATGTTCACTGACCACAAGAGCTTGCAGTATGTCTTCAATCAGAAAGAGCTCAACCTGCGATAGAGAATATGGTTAGAGTTTCTCAAGGATTATGTCATGAGCATTCTCTATTATTTAGGTAAAGCTAACATTATTGCTGACGCTCTTAGCAGGTTGTCAATGGGTAGCACAACCCATATGGAGGAAGGAAAGAAGGAGCTAGTTAAAGCAGTGCATCTGTTAGCTCAATTAGGAGTCCAACTTAAGAAGAATGATGAGGGAGAAGTTAATGTCCAGAATGGGTCTGCTTCATCTTTGGTGGTAGAGGTGAATGAAAAGCAAGATCAAAATCCTGTCCTACTCCAATTGAAGGAGGGCGTCCACAAACAGAAAGTGATGGTCTTCTGCAAAGAGAGAGATGGGGTGTTGAGGTACCAAAGTAGATTGTGCGTCCCAAATATTGATAGTATACGAGATAGAATCATGGTAGAAGCTCATAACACTAGGTATTCCATTCATCCTAGCTCTACCAAAATGTACCACGACTTGAGAGAAGTCTATTGGTGGAGTGGAATGAAGCAAGATATTGCTGAATTTGTTTCCAAGAGCCTGAATTGTCAGGAAGTGAAAGTTGAGCACCAAAGGCCTTGTGGATTAGCTCAAAACATTAAGATTCCAAAATAGAAGTGGGAGATAATCAATATGGACTTCATTACTAGTCTACCAAGGTCTTGAAAGCAACATCATTCAATATGGGTGGTAGTGGATAGGATGACTAAATTAGTTTACTTCTTAGCAGTTAAGACAATTAACACTACCAATGAGTATGCCAAGATGTACATCTAAGGGGTTGTGAGGTTGCATGGGGTCCCTTTGTATGTCATCTTAGATAAAGGAGCTTAATTCACCTCCCAATTTTGGAGATCATTCCAGGAAGGATTGTATACGAAGGTAAATTTGAGTACAACTTTCTATCCATAGACTGATGGCCAGGCAACGCGTAAAATTCAGACATTAGAGGATATGTTGAGAGTCTGCGTCCTTGATTACAAGGGAAATTGGAATGAGCACCTAACGTTAATTGAGTTTGTATATAACAATAGTTACCATGTAAGCATTCAGATGACTCCCTATGAAGTTTTATATGGGAGGAGATGTAGATCGCCAATTGGGTGGTTCGAGTTTAGAGAAGTGGAGTTGATTGGGCCTGACCTTTTCCATCAAGCAATGAAGAAGGTTATGATCATTAGAGACCGATTAAAGACTGCATAAATTTGCCGGAAATCTTACACTGATATAAGGAGGAGAGATTTGGAGTTCAAAGTAAATGACTGGGTATATTTGAAGGTATCACCTATGAAGGGTATCATGAGATTTTGGAAGAAGGGTAAATTGAGTCCATATTATATTGGACCCTATCAAATTATAAAGAGGATTGGGAAGGTTGCCTACAAATTAGAATTGCCTTCCGAGTTAAATGGCATTTATCCGGTGTTCCACATGTCAATGTTGAAGAAATGCTTGGGAGATCCTAACTTGGTAATCCCTATGGAGAGCATCAAAGTGAAGGACAGTTTGATCTACGAAGAAATTCTTGTCCAAATCCTTGATCGTCAGATTCACAGATTGAGAACCAAAGAGATAGCCTCAGTCAAAGTCCTATGGAGGAATCAATTTGTTGAGGAGGCCACAGGAAAGCTGAGGAAAAGATGAAAGCAAAATATCTACACGTATTCGTGCCAATGGATGAGAATGTTAAAGGCAAATATCCTTACCCTTGACTAAGTTGATTGTCGATTCTTGAGTTTGAATAGAGATTATTGATCGAAATGACGAGTCAAAAGATAGATTGATAGATTGAATGTTCAGAGGAATGTTCGAGTCTATTCGTGCCTTGATATCTATCCTTACTTATCATTCAAGGACGAATAATCCCAAGGGGCGATGATGTAACACCCAATTAAATTACCAAAATAATGCTAGAACAGAGATGTGCGCATAACGTATCTTCCAAAGCTCCGATA
>DF365528.1:7901-20906 GCA_000787875.1 Solanum virginianum
ATTGGAAGGTTTCGTAACAATTTCCAATGTTTCTCAGTTTTGGACCAAGTACTGCAAATATAGACTACGAGAGGGCAATACCAGTTGTAGATCAGACTATGACTTGTGAAGATATTTCATAGCAGTGAAGTCCAAAATCCAAGAGCTGAATACAAAAGCCCGATTACGACTCGTGACCCTAGTTATGAGTGGTAATTTCAAGTCCTAGAGCGCGCTGACCAATTTTTCTAATTATTTTAGGGACATATTTGTAAATACTATAAATTGAAAATACTAGGTCTTTTAAAGAGAGTTTTTCAGTTTTTGTACAGAGAGAGTAACTGAAGAATAGATTAGACAGTAAGAAATCAGAATATTCTTAGGGTTTTAGTTTTTGAGACTATATTTTGGAGAAGAGATTCACTTATGGATTCAATTCATCTTTCAATCTTATGATTCTCAATACACATTAGGTTTTCTTATTCTTCAATCTTCTTGGGTAAGTGATTAACCATATCTTCTCTATCCATTGTTTCTTTATTTGCCCAAGATATGAGTAGCTAAACCTACAACTTGGGGTTGTGGGAACCATGAGACTCTAACTTAGAAAACTCGAATTATTTGCAATTCATAGAATGGGTATTTGCGTGTATTAATCATTTTTTTTCATTTTGAATGTTATCTAGTGGTTGTAAATATTAGAACTTCCCTAGTGTTACCTTCTCGATCTAGGTGGTAATGAATAGAAAAAGAGAATGATTAACAGGATTTGATGATGTGTTCTCGTCTAATCAACCGAACTCGACCAAAGGGAGGCTGACTGGGACTATGGGTAATGGTTAGTTGAGCACACTATGGAGATGGGCTAAGTCCCATAGTGAAATTCGACCTTCTCCTTTGACCAAACGGTTGGAAGAACCTAAATTATCGTCCTGTATACAATATTCTAGTTGAGAATTGTGATATCTAAGGATGTTGAGTTAGTGAATAATGAGGAACACAATACCCAAGTTGCTCTCTATTATTGCTTGTCTTCCAATTTTATTTAGTTTAGATTAGTTTTCTATCAATCATTGCAAAGCCCCCCCTCCTTTTTAGGGAATTGAGTTAGTTAATTCTTGAACTGATTATTGGTGAACCAAATTGTAAAGTCATGTATTCCCTGTGGGATTTAGCCCTAACCTTGGTTAGGTTTATTACTTTGATGATCACTTTATTTCAAAAAGAGGTGTATCTTGAGAGTGATCAGGAATACAAGTGAATTTAAGTATATCTTTCCACCCAAAAATGGATAGTCAAGAAGAACACACAATTCAAACACTTGAAGATATATTGCAAGCCTGTGCATTGGACTTCAAGGATAGTTGGGTGGATCATTTGCCACTTATTGAATTTTTCTGTAATAATAGCTACTATTCAAGCATCAAAATGGCACCTTATGGAGCTTTGTATGGAAGGAAATGTAGGTCGCTAATTGGATGGTTTAAAGTGAGTAAAACCACCTTATTTAGGCCTGGTCTAGTTCAAAAAGCTACGAAAAAAGTTAGGGTGAATTAACAACGGCTAGAAACAACCTAAAGTCATTACAAATCATATATAGATACTAGGATGACAGGGCTAGAATTCTAGATATGAGATTGGGTATTCTTGAAAGTGCCGCCAATGAAAAGGGTTATGGGATTTTTGAAAAAGGAAAAACTAAGCCCACGTTACATAGGGCCATATAAAAAAAATTTCGAACAGGTTACATATGAATTAAATCTGCCCCAAGAGCTTTTAATGGTTCTTCTAGTATTTTATGTCTCAATGCTTTGAAAATGCATAGGTGACCCATCTTGTATCACTCGTATTGAAGATGTGAAGGTTACAGAAGATCTAATCTATGAAGAGGTACCTATTTCTATTCCAGATCATCAAATTAAGAAGCTAAGGAATAAAGAAATAGCTTTAATAAAGGTACTTTGGATAAACCAGAAAGTAGACGAGATAGCATGGGAAGCTGAGAAAGGGATAAAACCTAAGTACCCTTATCTACTTGAAACTAGAGAAGAAGTCCAAGATGCAAAATTGGGACATTAATAGGTACATATGTTTAGACACTTATTATGTTTTTAATAGTTTGTTCAAACATATGTTTGATCTTGTTTAAGCTATCCAATTATGCTCACATTCGAGGAAGAATGTTCCTAATGAAGGGAGGGTGTAATAGCCCATATTTTATGTGTACTATGCCTATACATATGAAACATGGATATGGCTTGGTATTATACGTAATGAATTTAATTTTCTAGATGAGTAGTGACAACACAGGGGGCTTAAAGGTAAACTCCTATATATTATAATGTGGCTGCACTGAATGAGAATCAATTTTAATAATATTTAAATCTTGGATCAAAGGGCTACATTCAGGTCTAAAGTTTAAGATAATCAAGGGTATATGAGTTTTGACTTAAATGAAGATGATCACGGTCTTAAATGAAATAAAAGAAGTAAGGTGGTTATTGGACTTTAAGAAACTAGTAGATGTGTCACCTACTTGCTTAGCTTAAATGGGCTAGGTAGATGGAGAAGATTAATTCATACATTAGTGGACTCACTTGAGGCCCAATTTAAGTGAAAAAAATAGAGATTAGGCCTAACACCAAATCTATCCAAGTCCAATAAAGAATAAGGTCAAAGCTCAGGGTGTATTTTTGGCCCATGGTTAACATTAGAAAGGGACAAGATTCGTAGCCCAAAATTAATAATTAAAGGGCCCAAGTACACTCACCACCTATTGACAATTTGGGCCCAAACCAAGTGAAAGAAAAGGGAAAATAAGTAGCCAAGGCCCAATAAATTGATTTCCACAAATGCCTAAGTTAAATGGACAAGTAGGTTCATCATTTTGTTGACATTTTAAGGACAAAAATGAGCCAAGAAAGTCGGCCAAAGAAGTCCACTTTAAAGGGGTAAGAATCAGCTCATTATTGTTCTTTTTACCTTTGAAAATTTTCAGATTTTATAAGTTTCTCTCTTTGCTCTCACTTGACTTTACAAAGAATCCCTAAAACACCTCTAGGATTCTTGAAGAAACCCTCATCCTTTAATTTTAAGGTAAGTAAAAACACTTATGGATTTAGTATAACAGTCCCATGAAAAACAAGAGAAGTATGTTAGTTATGCTTGTGTATAATTATTTGGCAGCATGTTTCCAATAGTTGTTGCTCACTTTTCTTATTTATTAAGAGAAATTTCTATTCTTTATTGGTTTAATTATGAAGGGAGGCTAAAGTTCCTAAAAGAGGTATTGTTAAAAATGATAAATTATAAGAATTGAGGTAAAGTTACTGCACAATCTTTGTTTTCTTTACAAACGAGTTTGAGTATGATATCTTAAGTGTGCTTTTAGTAAGAACTCGTGGGATGATGATTGAGGACTATGGTCTTACATCCACCATCTACATTAGGACTATTTTGGTGTGTACATATGTCAAGAATAACATGGTTGATGTTGGGAAGGATGTAAATTATTGATATGAAAATATAGAGAAAGGGTGTAATGTTACACTACCTAATGGTGTGTTGTGTGGAGTTGTTATGTATTGTATTATGTAGACTATTGTAACTATATTATGGAACTAAACCAAGCTAGGGTACGCTATGTATATGAAGATTTGTATTAGGAAAATGCGATTAGAGAAGGAAAGGTTGAAAGAACACCCTTGTGGTCATAATTATGGGCTTGCTACCTGAGTATTATTTTTCTGTGAGTTTGGACTATCAAAATATTTATTATTTATTAATACTAGTTCTGTGACCTACTCTATTGTATATAAATATTTGGGGGAAATGATGTTACTTCAAGGTAATAACAAGATGATACAACAAGGTATGTAAGGTTATTCGATCGCTTTCTTATTCTTTTGCATGAAATTTAGGTTGTTCCTAAAAGACACATAGGGCAGAAGCACCACTTTGACAAATGACCTGGTATCCACTCTTTAACATGTCTATATGTCCCAATGTGTAACTATCATCAAAGCTGCACATGTACTTTAAAACCAAGCTAAATGAGTTATCATTTTAGCTAAATAAAGTCCATGTGTTATTTCAGCTCCTATGCATTTTATTAATTGTGTAACATACTCTTTATATTATGGTGTTGTCTTACATTATTATTTACATTTCACTTGTTAGCTCTATAGTCCTAAATGTCAAGATTCGCTGACCACTAAAAGAACAACCTCAAATGTAAATGAAAGATAGAAAGTAATATTGCTTATTGATGGTTTGTAGAATCACATTGCATGGGCCAATCCTAATATCATGGGCGGTATTCTAGGGATGAAAGGAAAGCCTATCATAGAATGGTCCCTATTTTTATTAACAACTAATTAGCAGGTCATTTGTATGATATACTAAGCACAAATTGTAAAGTATGGAAAGACAAAGTAAAGAAAAGAATATAAAGTGCATGATTCCACAATATGAGTAAAGGTGGTCTTTAATCCATACATTGGTACATGATTTTGTTTGAGATTATTTCACATATAGTATTTTCTTCCTTACATATTCAGTAATCATCTCATTTTGACATCCCACTCAGGGGACTTGCATTTCATATAGCAGGTATAAGAGTATTAGGTTAGTTGGACAGGAAAGGATCTTAGGTCGTTGTTCATAATAGTCCACTTATCCTAAATGATGAACCAAATGTGTGAAATATCCTGTGATCCTAATGTTTGGGCCTTGCATGTACCGTTTCCTATGTACAAAACCAAACTTACCTAGCCTTATTAGATGTATAATCATGAGATTTGCCCTGGTCCTTCCTTGAACATTGTGCACCTTGACTAAGGAAATAAGCCTAAGTTGAGGGTGGCTACCGAAAGGTGGCCCTAGTTCCTAGGTTGGATATTGTGAACAAAATGAGGGGAAAATTTATGATAGATAGAGAAGGAGAGACAAATGTGCTCTGGGTTTAAGAAAAATGAGTGATGTCGAAGCAATGAGCTAAAAAAATGTTTTGAAAATACAAGGCAAAAAGCTGAAAAATTAGAGTAAAGCACCCAAAAAAGCTTGAAATAGGAAAAAGGGAGAATGAGATGAAAAATAACTATATTGGTAGGGCAAAAGTGTAGAAACCCCTAAGCCAACTTTACAAGCCAGTAAAGTCCTAAAGTGTTCCTAGTCCAATAGTCAAAGGTCATAGTCATGAGTATAGGGGCAAGCATATAGCATTGAGCATGGTATTTGAATGTCTCTTAAGAGAGTGAGTGATTTTGCATAATCCCAAGCATTGAATTTGAAATATCATTATAAGAGAGATATGGGACTTCTTTCTATGAGGGCACTTGCATTAGTGATTATGGCATATTAATAATTACTTTGCTTGTCATAGTTTCACTGTCACATATGTTGATCTGTATTGGTTTGTTAGATAGATATCTAAGGTGTTTTTAAAGTGGTGTGGGTGTTTGTGCTTGAGTTTGATGTGATGTATTTCATTAGATTGAGGTCTCTATGTCACTGTGTTGCTTATATACATTGAGTCCATCACTTGAGGACAAGCAACAATTTTAAGTTAAGGGTATTGATGTCGTATCAAAATACAACACTGTTGATGCTTAAAACTTAAAATTTTATGTGTTCTCAATGAAATGTTAGAAGATGTTATGTATCTTTATATTTGTTTTGCAGGATTAAAGGATTAGCATAATATTTGAGCTAAGTGTGCAGAATTTGCTAAAGAAGAGGGTTCACGAGACCTTTTACAGGCCGTAGAGAATTCTACGAGCCACAGATATGGTTTTGTATATAATTCTAGTGAAGGGTGCTTTTCTGAAGTTACATCAACGAACATGCAGATGAGTCATAGAAGATTTTACAAGCCATAGACTCGGAGTCGTACCCTGAGGATTAAAAAGTTGGGAGTTGCTGAAAATTCATCAGATGAAACCTTCTACGGACTATCAAACTTTATATAGACCATAGAACAATATCGTAGAAGTCAGCCCCAGATTTGAAAAAATAATCCACGAAAGTCCAACTACGGGCCATGAAAGTCCAAGTTAGCCTCTCTTTTAGAGGATAAAGTAGTTGTTGTCATATATAAAACCTAACCATGGTTGGGGTCGAATCCAAATAGAGAATATGGAGACTCACAACAAATTCCCAATAGAAATTCAAGTAATTAACAACTCAATTCCCCAAAACGAGGGGGGTTTGCAATATTCAATAAGAAATTAAACTAAACTAAATAAAGCAAGAGACAATAAATAATGGAGAGCAACTTCAAAATTGTGTTCCACATGATTCACCAACTCAATATCTCCGGATAACCCAATTATATACTAGAGTATAGCATATAGGACGGTAATTTAAGTTCACCAAGCACTTTGGTCAAAGGTGAGAGGTGAATTTCACTATGTGACTTGACCCATCTCCTTAGTGTGCAATACTAACCATTACCTACAGTCCTAGTCAAATCCTGTTAATCAATCTCTTTTCCTATTCATTACCACCTGGATCAGGAAGGTAACACTAGGCAAGTTCTAATGTTAGCCACCACTAGAAAACATGCAAAACAAAGAAAATTGATTAATACATGTAAATACCAATTCCAAGAATTGCAAATTATCTGGGTTTAATTAGTTAGATCTTCGTGGTTCCCATAACCCAAAGTTGTGGATTTAGCTACTCATACTATAGGTAGATGAAAAAAACAAGAATTTTATTTGATTAGATCTTCATAGTTCCCATAACCCCAAGTTGTGGATTTAGCTACTCATGCTATGGGTAGATAAACAAATTATGAATTTAGAAAACATAATTAATCACTTACCCAATTGAATTGAAGAACAAGCAAATCCAAAATATATTGAGAATCACAAGATTTGAAGATACAATGCATCCACAAATGTATTTTCCTCCCCAATATTGAGTCTCCAAGTGCAAAACCCTAAAACTACTTTCTAATGATGTTCTCTATTGTGCTCTTCTCAAAATTAAACTAAAAATTACTATTTATAGTATTTACAAACAAGTCCTTAAAAAATGATGTTCTCTATTGTGCTCTCCTCAAAATAAAACTAAAAATTACTATTTATAGTATTTACAAACAAATCCTTAAAAATAGAAACACTGGCCAGTGACTTTCTATGATAGGCATTTACGACTCGTAAACTGACTTACGAGTTGTAATCGAGGTCTCGTAAGTTGTCGTACTTCACTACTACGAATCCACTTTACCAGTCGTAGACTAATTCACGACACATATTGTACTCTCATAGACTTCATTGCATCAATTGGTCCTTCACTAGAACTCATTGGAAATCTTCACGAAAACACTCTATACGACTCGTAGAGTGATCTACAACTCCTATAGAGGTCTCGTGTGGCTACTCTTCAGAAATCAAATTTTTGGAAATGTTCACAAAACCCACCCTATGACTCATAGAGGGTCTCGTAAACTATAAAAATTAGAAAATTCTATTATTTTTCTCAAAATCATGCCAACCTGCTTTCCTGCAAACTAAACACAAAAAACAGATAAAAATCATAAATGTCGTATTAAGAACACACAAAATCCTAAGTTTTAAGCATCAAATGTGTTGTATTTTTATATCACATCAACACCTTCAACTCAAAATTGTTGTTTATCCTCAAGCGACGACTCAATCTATATGGATAATATAGCAACACACAGACCTCAACCTAATGGCATACATCATATACAATTCAAACCCAAGTATCCACAATAACTTTTCAAAACAAGATCAGATAGTTATTTAGTAAACCAAAACACGCTAGTGCATTTGATAACATAACTATGACAAGCAAGGGAATATCAACAGTCCACAATCACTGAATAAGTCAAATGCTAACAATGCAATGCAAGTGCCCTCACAGAAAAAAGTCTCATTTTTGACACTCAATGACAATTTCAAATTTAGCTTTGGGACTATGCAAACAGACTTACTTTCAAAAAAGTTGTTTATGCATAATGACTAATACCATAGGCGCAACATAATCAAAATGCATATACTTAAGCAAGAGATGGTATATTGGCAACATGGCATGCATGATCAATGCTTGAAGTAAAATTTGCTTATATGGAAATATAGTACATGTGTAGGAAGAGATTAATATCATAGACCAAGTAACTTAGTACTTGGAATCCAAGGCCTAATACCCCCTTGGAAGGTGATTGAGGTATCCATCCCTCAATTGGTAGTACGGGCCTAGCACCCCCCGACAAGGTGGTCAAGGTATATACCCCTCAACATGGCAGTACGAGCCTAGCACCCCCGACAAGGTGGTCAAGGGATATACCCCTCAACAAGGTAATATGGGCCTAGCACCCCCCGACAAGGTGGTCAAGGTATATACCCCTCAACATGGCAGTACGAGCCTAGCACCCCCGACAAGGTGGTCAAGGTATATACCCCTCAACAAGGTAATATGGGCCTAGCACCCCCCGACAAGGTGATTGAGGCATAGCACCCCCTCAACACGGTATGGTCAACTTGCAACACAATAGATACTTTTCATGAAATAAACACATACATACATTCTTTTCATCATCATAAAGTCATGTAGCTCATAAGCTATATAATAGACCTTCAATAACTCAAAAATCCTTAACCAAACATTTTATCAAACACTTGGCGGATATGTAATGCTAGTTCAAAATCATGCAATTCAAGAGTGAAAGCATCCGAGAAAACTTAGTGTAAACCACCCACCAATACTTGGTAATACCCTCATGCAAGATACATTAAAACCCTTTATCAAAAATCATCATAGATCTTAGATTCATAGCTCAAAATATGCTTAAACAATCACATTTTCTATGACATTATCAGAGACTATATCTATCATCATAGATCTTAGATTCATAGCTCAAAATATGCTTAAACAATCACATTTTATGAAACCCCAACATAGTTCATAGTCAAATTCATAATAAGAAGTACCCATATATAAATCAACTTGAAAATATGTAATTTGAACAAAAAGGAAGATTGGGCACCATGGGTGAAAGGACCCAATAATTGAAACCCACATACCTTAACTTTGGAGATTTTCTTGATGAAGAGTTGAATGAGAACTTGAAGCTTGAATGAATTTCTTGAGATATGGAATGAGTTGGGAACACTTGAATTTGAGTGAAATATTTGGTTAAGTGTTAGAGAGGATTTTGATTGGAATGAGAACTTGAAGCTTGAATAAATTTCTTGAGATCCAGAATGAGTTTGGGACACTTGAATTTGAGTGAAATATTTGGTTAAGTGTTAGAGAGGATTTTGGGGAATGTCTTGAATGATATGGGATTGAAAAATGACTAAGTATAGGTGTTTTTACACATCAGAAGGCTTAGGCCCAAGACCCTAAAGCCTTGGACCAAAACAAAAAAACTAGCAACAAAATACACATCTTCGCGATGTCTCCGTATCGCAGAGCAAACGCGCACCCTCTCTGGAAATGAAATTTTTGAGAAATTCATTTTTCGCTACGATTCTTATAAAATTTGGGTTATACCCATCTCCCACTCTATTTTCCCCCAAATAAGAATATGATATTCTATTTTTGATATCATGCATAAATTTTGAGATATATGGAAATTACGATTGTGGGTATTTTTAGGCACATTTTCAGGCACTTTTTGGGGCGTTTCAATGATCAGAACCCTCAGCTGAGTACGTCAATATAGATATATGATGTCTGGCCTAACCCAAAGATACCTTAACCACACACTAAAGCCGTTGCCAGGTCTGGGCAACCTCATATTTAGAGTGATATCCTTCCCAGTCTGACGAGGAAGGTACTAAGAGATGGGGAGTAGCATGCCCCAGATAACCCCTTTTAAGAAGGACCAAACTTCAGTAAGGGCCTTTGATGATAGAAGAGATGCCAAGTCCTTTGTCACACTATATTTATCATCAGCACCAGAAGTTACTGCTCATCGATGGTGCTTCAAGGGTATGTAGGCTACATTTTTGGAGGGCATTCACCTCATGGAGGATGGCAAACCAGCCCATTTGATATGAGGAGCCCAAGGTTATAGATGATGGACTTAGCTATATCCCAGGTCTAAAGGACATGAGGATATATTATGGGCTCGAGTGGTTCACAGAGGCACCTGGTAAGTACTCTCCGATTATAGTACGAGAGTTTTATGCGTTGTACGTAGCCAGGATTTGGCGCGATCTTCAAAGATTATTAGAGCTATGGTTGAGAGGTTGCTGGGTCCATATTTCCAAGGAGATAATTCATCATGTTCTTTTTAGCCTAGAGTTCCATGCCCCAAGTTCGACAATGAAGTTTGAATATAGGTTGGGCAGGCCAGAAATTCACTGATTATGAAGGATCCAATACATAGGACCTCATTGCTGGGATGGAGGGCCGGTCACATTGCAGACCAGGGACCAGAGCTTGTTTGGGTTACCCCCTACATGGAGCCTATTATCAAGGCTTCAATCTCTTTCCCCGCCAAGTTTTGGTGGGCAGTTGTTAGATCCCGCATTCGGCCCACTCTGACAGATAATACCTTGAAACTAAAGTAGGCGGTATTGGTTGCCAACATCTTGGCTAGTTACAATATTGATTAGGCCCGACTCATAGCGGAGAAGATTCATGAGTCAACACTGAAGAGGGCCATGTCCATCCTATTTCCAATTTTGATCTACAGTCTCTGTTTAATTCTAGGGTGGAGATTTTGCACCAGTTAGACTAGTTAGTTGAGGCCCAGCATACCTTAGAGCCCTACCTGATAAAGGCTGATGGAACCCGATGGCACTTCGGTGAGTTCGATGACTGCCACCACGACTACCATTACTGCTACTATTGATGAGAGACCCCAGTAGCCCGAGGCTGGAGATTAAGAGGGGTCCTACTACAACTGCCCCTGCATCAGAGGCTACCACTTTATAGCCTTCTACACCGGGAATGGTTTATATGTCCGCTATTTTTGTTCAGGCCATGGCGCAGTAATTATCATATGCTAAGGCCCAGTTAACTCAGCTTATCCAGCAGCTCAAACCATGGGTCCGACAGACCATTGCGGATTCAGAGGAGAGAAGCTAGGCATTCACTATTTCTACTATTTAGGAGCGTGTTTCTAGAGCGGACACTTGTATTGATGCCTTTAAGGATCAGGTTCAGAAGAGGTTAGCTAAGGCTCGGCGTTTAGATTTGTCAGTTGTCCATCAGGAGATTGATAAGCTTAGGGCTGACATGACAGCTTCACTTACGGTCCTATGACATTATCAGAGACTATATCTATAGAGCTGTTATTTAATTTATTTCCCTCCACAAAGCCTTCACAGTCTTTCCTCGGGAAGAGATCTAGTATAAATGTGGAGCTAGATGAGAGAAATGTACATGCAAAGGTTTATGACAATGATGAGGATGACGAGGATGAGCTCGGGCTGTCCTTGAGGACATCGAGGTAAGAGGAGGAGATTAGGCTAACTCGTGAGCTGATCAGAAGAGGGGTATTAGCCCCTCCGAACAGAGTGGAGTAGTTTAGGAGACTATTTCACTGGAGGGGGATGGCTAAACACAGCCACAGACTGGCACTTAGGTGCCGAGGTATGTTTTTGACCCCTACTTATTCTATTTTTGCTTTATTTGGTGCATTGGGGATAATGCACAAGTTTTTCGATAGGGTGTGGGTAGTTATGGGCCTTTGTGAAGTCTGAGTAGCTTATGGTCCATAACTACCCTAAATTTTAATATCGACGTTTTCTTTCCTGTGTTCTTTTTTCTCATGGATATTTAGTTTCTGTTGAATGAGCACGTTTAGGATGTTTAGATAAAATTTGTAGTATATAGTACTAATACTTATGGCATACAACATATTCTTATGTTTTGGTTTGAAAATTGGTACCCACAAAAAAAATTGATTAAAAATAGCAACCATGTATGTTTGGATGTTTGGCTATATTTATTATGATAAGTGAGGCTAATTGAGAAATGAAGCATGATCTGGGAGTTACTTGTTGATAATGTATGCAATGTTATGTGAGTGTGAGCTTATTTTGCTTGATTAGTGCATTTTGAGCTAACTCAGAACTTGCCCTGTTACTCTACGTTAGATTAAAGATTAAATGTATTAGGAAGGGATCTTAAGCCTTTGTTCTTTAAATTAGTCCACGTTAGCCTAAAAATGACCAACCAAATGAAGTTTTATCCCTTATTCCAAATATTTGAGCCTTACATGTACCAATTCTTGCAAAACACTTGATTAGCCTAAACTTGTCTAGCGAAAAACCTTGAAATTGGCCTTGGTCTGTCCTTGAGCATTATGAACCTTGATTGAGACAAAAAGCCTAAGTTGAGGGTGACTCCCAAAAGTGGCCCTAGGTTGGAGAATAGATATTGTGTACTTCAATACAGGATAAAAGCCAAAGTTGCAGGTGGCCGGTGTAGGGGTAAAATTACAAAAATAACGTGGTGACTTGAGAATGACCAGAAAATAAAGAAAATCATGTACCGGGAGCAAGAAAAAGAAAGAGATGCCTTAGATTGAGATTAAAAGCAAAATGAAGAGTAAAAATGACCCAAAAGTTTAAAAATGAGAAGAAACTACCCTAAAATGTTTGAATGTGGAAAAAAGGAGAATAAGGTGAAAATATTTGAGTTAGTAAGGTGAAAGTGTTGAAAAACTTAGTTCAAGGATGACTTACTCACTATTTTTCCAAATTTCCATACCTAAGCCCCTGAGCCAACATTACAAGCCTAAAAAATCCTAAAGTGATCCTAGTCCAGTTAGTTGAAAATCTGAGTCATGAGTATAGGGGCAAAACTGAAGGCCAATAATACGAGAGGAATATACGAGTCATAGCTCAAGCAATGACTCGTACCTATAGATCGTACTAGTTTAGTCCAAGATGCCAAAAACTGATATGAGACCCGGATTATGACTTGTAGGTCACCCTACGAGTCATACCTGTGAGACTTATCAGCTGCCAGCTATCTTTTCTATGTAAATTCTAGGGTTATTTTATAAATACTATATATAGTTTATGTTAGGGTTTT
>DF365528.1:22021-49011 GCA_000787875.1 Solanum virginianum
TATTGATCCTATGTTATGTAAAGACTCTTTTCTTTGTTTAGATGCTTGTGATTATGGGGGTGAGCCCAAAAAGTGTTGTAGCCCCCGCTCAATTCCATGTCTAGAGGTTTTGTTGGATAAGTGATGTAATTATGCTTGAGCTTTGACTCTTTTGATAACTTATGCTATTAAAGACTTCCCTTAGTCCCTTTTATCCCTACTTATACACTTTTATTATTGTTTGATTTCTTTCGTGACCAAGGATTTGTAAATGATATGCTAAGAGGCTTGTTTAGAATTCCTTTGGGTTCCCATTCGCCGTGTCATGTCTAAGCCCTAGGCTTGGATCGTAGATGTTCTCGTCTGATGAATAATCAAATTATCAAATGTCTAGAATTTCCCATGATGGGTAATTGCGACTCGTAGAGCAATTTACAGGTCATAAAAGACTCTTGTGAACAAGAAAATTCAGGTACATAACCTATCTAGGTTCATCACATGGACCCCAAGAACATATTCAATCCTAAATTCCACCAGCATCAAAGCAAACAAATGAACACTCGAAAGTTTGGCATAAAACTACCAACCCCCGACAAGGTTAACACACTAATTACCCAATCATAAATGGTCTAACACCAATTACCCTACAATTCCAATTAACTTACATTCATTCAAACTAACATGTACCTATACCACCCATCAATTCTACAAGCAACAATCATTCACTATAAACTAACATGGATAATTTGATAGGCACCAACAACTAATCATACGCAAAGATAAAATACCTAATTTTAGGAATCAATTAAACCAAGGGCAATTTAATCTCAGATATACAATTCCAACTTCAAAAAGATTTCCATACTAAACCACCCAACTCAACCATGATCAACAAATCACTAATTAGGAACAAGGCAAATCATTTATCAAAACTAAGTCAAGAACTTACCACAAATTGAGATGAATTTAAAAAAGATTAGAGAGAATGAATAACCATAAAACCCTAGTTGCCAGAAAATTCACTAGAAAATGGGTCACAGGTGAAACACCCCAAATTGTGCGTAGGAAATGCTCATAATAGTAATTTCCATATATCTCAAAATTCATGTGTAATATCAAAAATATGACTTCGTATTCTCGATCAGGGGGTAAAATTGAGTGGGAAATGGGTATAACCTAGATTTTAGAGAACCTGCAGACAAAAAGAATAAATTATGCTAATTTATGATTTCCAGAGAGCATCCGTGCCCTGGCCACGAAGCGCTAGGGGCGGGGGCAGTACTAGTGTTTCCTTAATTTTTCTTATGTCAGTCAAGGGTATCGGGGTCATAGCCGCATGCCCACGTATACATAAAAACACCCATACTTAGCCATTTTTCAACTCTATATCACTCAAGACCCTGAAAATAGCATGTTTTCAAGTTATATCATCTATGGGTATCTCCTATTATGGATTATGATCATAAATTATGTTGGGGTTTTATGAAATGTTGATTGATTATGTATGTCTATCTATTTCAAGCTTATACAATGAATTGATTTTTTCTATTGAGATTATGCATATTTTGATCTATGAAACTATGATCTACTATGAGATTTGATGATGGATTTCAAAGTACCTTACATGAGGATTTTACTATAGATTAGTGGGCTAATTTACATTGAGTTTTCTCATATTATTTCACTCTTGAATTGCATGATTTTGAACAAGCATTATGCACCCACCAAGTGTTTGATAAAATGACTTGACAAGGATTCTCAATTTATTGATGGTCTATTACATGGCCTATAATCAAGTTACTTTATGACGTGTAAGGGATTGCATGTATGTATTGAATTCATGAAAAGTATCTATGATGTTGCAAGTAGACCACACATTGTTGAGGGGGTGACATGTCTCAATCACCTTGTTGGGGGGTGACATACCCAATCACGATGTTGAGGGGTGACATACCTCAATCACCTTATTATGGGGTGACATGCGCAATCACCTCATTGAGGGGTGGGTACCTCAATCACCTTGTTGGGGGTGATATGCCTAATCACCTTATTGAGGGTTGAGTACCTCAATCACCTTATTAGGGGGGTAACATGCCCAATCACCTTATTGAGGGGTAAGTACCCTAATTACCTTACAAGGGGGTGACATGCCTTGGATTCCAAATAGTAGTTCATTTGGTCTATGTTGATTATGGTCTCTTCCCATATGTGATACATATTATGCAAGCTACATAATTTACAAGCATATTTTACTTTACGCATTGATCATGCATGTCATATTGATATTATACTTATTCATTGCTTATGATTATGCATTTGACTATATTAGCTTATGTCTTGTTCTATTGCATCCTACATACTTAGTATATTAAAATGTACTTACGCATACTTTATGACTACATGATATTACCATGTAGGGATCGGAGCATCTCTCGATGATCCTCCACGTGGATAGTTTGGTACTTCAGAAGATAAGCTTTGTGAGTCCACAAGTTCGAGGACACTATCTATGCTACTCTTGCTATTTAATATTTCTTTATATTGAACATTTGTTACTATGAGGGTGAGCCCGAAATATGTCTTGGCCCCCCCTTTATTCCATGTTAGAGGTGTTGTTGGATAATTGATGTACTTATGCTATGAGCTTGACTCTTTTACTTTTTTATAAATATCAAGATTTCCCTTAGTCCCGCTTCCCTTATTTATATCTCTTGTGTTGTTTATTTTGCTTCCGCGACCAAGGATGTGTGAATGATATGCTAAGAGGCTTGTTTGGGGTCCCTTCGGCTTCCCTAGGATTAGGTCGTGAAAAACTTGGTTTCAGAGCACTAGCTTGTTAATGGTCCTAAAAATCCAACACACTGCATCGATTAGATTTTATGTGTGGTTGTGAAGCGCACCCCAACTATGAATAGGAGCTAATGAGGCATTTTAGGAAATGTTTCACTTCATGGTCTATATCGTTCTTTAGATGTAAGTGTAAGGATTTTTCCCTAATGAATACTCTTTGCTATTCTAGATCATGCCGATTCTAAAAGAGAGACTAATGTGAGCCCATACACCCGAGGAGCAACCGCTACCTCCCACTCCTCAAGCTCCTCAAGGTGGAGGGGTAGCCCAAGATGAGTTCCGAGATGCTATTACAATGTTTGCTCATGCTATGACCAACCAAATTCACCAAGGGGTCCAAGCCCCTCATGCTCCCACTCCGGCTTTTAGAGTGAGAGATTTTACTAGAATGAACCCACTGGAGTTCCATGGATCAAAGATGGATGAAGATCCCTAATAATTTATCGATGAACTTCTAGAGTGAGGGATTTCACTAGAATGAACCCAGTGGAGTTCAATGGATCCAAGATAGATGAGGACCCCCAAGAGTTCATAGATTAGGTGTACAAAGTGCTATCTATTTTGGGAGGTCAATTCAGAGGAGAAAGTGTAGTTAGCGACCTACCAACTCAAAGGTATGGACCAAATTTGGTTAGCCCAATGGAGATTGGAGAGGAGAGATAATGATGATATTCCTTGGGAGGAGCTCAAAGCCGCACTCCTTAATCAGTTCTTTCCTATCTAGCTAAGGGAGGCAAAAATGACAGAGTTTATGAACCTTAATCAAGGTTCTATGAGTGTGAGAGAGTATGCCCTCAAGTTCAACCAAGTCTTCAAATATGCCCTACATTGGTTGCCGAACTGAGATCTAGGATGAACAAATTTGTGTCGGGAGTGTTCGACTTGGTCAATGAGGAGTGTCAAACTACCATGTTAGTGGGTGATATGGATTTGTCCCATCTCATAAAATATGATGAGTAACTAGAGAGAGAAAAGCTTAGAAAAAGAAGAAGTGGTGAGTCCAAGAGGGCTCATTTTGAAGGTGGGTTCCAATAAATTATGTTGGGGTTTTATGAAAAGAAAAAGAAGAAGTGGTGAGTCCAAGAGGGCTCATTTTGAAGGTGGGTTCCAAGGATCCGAAGGTGCTCGATTTCCATAAGGACACAAGTTCCAAGGCCAAGGGTCTTCCAATACCCCTAATAGGAGGTTTCCTAATGATAATATAAGATTCCAAGGTAGTAGTGGTGGGGTGCCTAACCCTATGTGCCCAAGGTGTGGTAGGAACCATAATGGCCCATGTTTGAGAAATTCTAATCCTTGATTTAGTTGTGGTGAAGTGGGTCATAAGGTGACTGATTGTCCTTATGCTCAAAACAAAGGTAGAGATAGTCGTCCACAAGGCCAAGGTGTAAATGAGGGTCAAAAGGGAAGAGGAGGCCAACAAAGGGGTGATCTAAAGCAAAATAGATTCTATGCTCTTCAAAGGAGACAAGGGGTGGATGAGGTGCCCAATGTCGTCACTGGTATGTTAAAGGTTTTTGATTTTGATGTGTACGTATTGATAGACCCGGGTGCCACTCTTTCTTTTATGACTCCTTTTGTTGCTAAAAATCTTCATGTTAATTTTGAATTGTTGTGTGAACTTTATGAAGTGTCTACCCCCATTGGTAAATCCTTTTTTTCTAAAAGAGTGTATCAAAATTGTCCCCTGTTCATATTGCATAAAATCTTGCCTTGTAATTATGTTGAGTTAGATATGGTGGATTTCGATGTCATTCTTGGGATGGATTGGTTGCACACATATTATGATTCTATTGATTGTAGAACCCGTAGGGTTAAATTCCAATTCCCTAATGAGCCTATTCTTAAGTGGGAAAGTTGTGATGTGGTGGTCAAGGGTAGATTCATTTCTTGCCTTAATGCCCAAAAGTTGATTTCTAAGGGTTATCTCTATCATCTTGTGAGGGTTAAGGATGTTGAGTCCAAAGTCCTTCCTATTGAGTTGGTTCTAGTGGTTAATATGTGTTTCTTGATGTCTTTCCCGATGAGCTTCCTAGTGTTCCTCCCAAAAGGGAGATAGACTATAGTATAGACCTCCTTCTCGATACTCAACCCATTTCTATTTCCCCTTACCATATGCCTCGGCGGAGTTAAAGGAGTTGAAGGAGCAATTGAGGGATTTTTTTGGAAAAGGGTTTCATAAGGCCTAGTAAGTCACCTTGAGGTGCACCTGTGTTAATTTGAAGAAAAAGGATGGTACTCTTAGAATGTGCATTGATTACCAACAACTTAATCAGTCACCATAAAGAACAAGCACCCTCAACCAAGGATTGATAACCTTTTTGATCAACTTCAAGGAGCTAGTTTTTCTAAGATTCATCTTTGGTCCGAGTATCACTAAGTGAAAGTAAAGGAGTGTGATGTTCCCAAGATGGCTTTTTGGAGTAGGTATGGCACTTTGAGTTTGTGGTTATATCCTTTGGGTTGACTAATGCACCAGTTATATTTATGGGTCTCATGAATAAGGTCTTTAAACCCTACCTTGATTTATTTGTGGTGGTTTTTATTGATAATATGTTGATTTATTCCCATAGTGAGGAGGAGCATGTGAATCACTTGAAGGTAGTGTTGCAAATCTTGAGGGAGGAGTGGTTGTATGCTAAATATGAAAAATGTGATTTTTGGTTGAAAGAGGTTACTTTTCTAGGGCATGTGGAATCGGGTGATGGCAGTAAGGTGGATCCGAAGATGACGGAGGTGATTAAAAATTGGCTTAGACCTTTGACTCCATCAGACATTAGAAGTTTTTCGAGTTTGGCGGGTTATTACCAGAGGATTGTGAATGGTTTCTCTTCTATTGCTTCGATTACAAGAATTGTAAATTATTCGGGTTTACATTGTTAGTTCTTCATGGTTCCCACAACCCTAGTTATGGATTTAGCTACTCATGATATGTGTAGATGAAGAAATTATGAATTAAAAAAATATAATTAAACACTAACATAATTTGAAATCAAGCAAATCCAAGATTGAAGATCAAATTTACCCACAAATGTTTTCTCAGAATCTTCTCTCCCAAGTATTGAGTTCTCAAGTACAAGCCCTAAAACTATTGAATAATGATGTCACCCCTTGAAAAATAACCTAAAAGTACAATTTATAGTAATTACAATTAAGTCCTAAATAAAATAGAAAAATTGGTAGGCAAACTCCAGGAAAGGTCTCTACGACTCATAGTGTCTTCTATGGCTTGTAGTTGGGGTCTCGTAGTCAGCTCCTGGAATTCTAGACTTCTCTTCTATGACACAACTTTATGACTCATAAGGTGATCTATGACTCATACTATATGTTTGTAGGCTTCAACATTATCAAATTGTCCCTTACTATAAATCTTCATGAAACCTATATATATGACTCGTAGAATGCTCTATAACTCGTATGCAGATCTCATTAAGCTAATCTACAGAAAGCATTCCTCACTGAATTTGTCACAAGACATCCTCTATGACTCATAAAATGCTCCAAGATTCGTAGAGGGTCTCGTAAATCATCAAAAATCAATAACTTCTGCAATTTTTCCCCCAATCATAGCCAACCAATAATCATGCAAATCTAAACACAAAAACACATAAAATCACAAATATCACATTAAGAACACACAAATCTTAAGTTTTAAGCATCAAAAGTACTATATTTTGACAGTACATCAAAGGCTACACTTGAAACATGAAACATTTCAACATGAAGACACAATGCATAACGGATCACTTAGTAATCATAAAATCCTGAAAACTCATGTCAAAACATAATTTAAACTATTTTCATGCACATGTATGTATACCATGTTCTGAAACATAAGAGTGAAAGAATTAGGACTATTTAGAATAGGTTGAACCTAATACCTTAACTTGAGTAGATTGGAAGAGATAGGGATATTGCCTCATCATGTCCGACACCCCTCCCATGTAGCACTCTCCATATGTTGATTCCTCCAAAGCACTTTAACCAAACCCACATCCTTGTTGCAAAGCTATTTTAATTTTCTATCCAATATTTCCACCAGTACTTCTTTGTAAGTCAAGTTCTCTTCAACCTCCATATTCCAAAGGCACAACCAAATTAGGATCACCAATCAACTTTTTCAACATTGATACATGGAAAACTAGGTGAATAGAACTCATATCAAAAGGTAAATCCAATCTATAGTCCACCTTGTCAATCCACTCAACTATCTCATAAGGATCTACATACTAGGGACTTAGCTTGCCTTTTTTACCGAAATACATTACACCCTTCATAGGAGAAACCTTCACATACACGCAATCACTGACATAGAATTCAAGATCCCTCTTTCTAACATCTGAACATGCTCTTTCATATCCCGTGAATACACTAATATATAATCTATGAACACCACCATAAATATGTCTAAATTACAATTTGAAGATCATGTTCATCAAATCCATAAAAGCGATAGGAGCATTTGTTAGTCCAAATTACATAACCAAAAATTCAAAATGACCATACTAAATGTCATCTTTGGAATGACATCTTCCTTCACCTACAATTGGTGATATCTGGATCAAATATCAATATTTGAAAGTAGCTTGCACCTTGTAGTTGATCAAAGAGATCATCGATCCTCAAAAGTAGATATTCGTTTTTGATGGTTACTTTATTCAATTGTTGATAATTCACGCACATCCGAAGTGAACCATCTTTCTTCCTTACAAATAATATGGGAGAACCCCATGGTGACACTCTAGGCCTTACGAATCCCTTATCAAGCAAACCTTTTAATTCTACAGGAGTCATTCGATATTGAGGGATAGATATAGGTTGGGTGTCTGAAAAGAGTAATTTCCCTTATGGGAGGAATAATAGGTAGATCATCATGAAAGACATTAGCAAATGCATTTATAATAAGGACTGAATCAAGAGTAGGAACATGAGACTCAACATCTATAACTCAAATAACATGATACAAACAACCTTCAGATATCATTTTCATAGCTTTCGTATATGAAATCAACTTCCCTTTGAGCACAGAATTAGTCCCACACTACTCTAAGATAGGCTCATTAAGAACTTAGAATATGACTTTACGGGTCCTACAATCAATAAAAGTGTAGGATGCATGCAACCAATTCGTACCAAGAATAACATTAAATTGGTCATGTCAAGCTCGACTAAATCACATGGGAAGACTTTGTGTAAGACCGACATGGGACAACTTTTATAGATTTTCTTGGCTAGAATTGACTTACCAATAGGAGTATAAATTGAATAGAGTTCCAATAAAACTTTGGAGACACATCAAATTTTATGGCTACATAAGGAGTAACAAAAGATATATTTGCATCAGGGTCAAGAAAGGCATATACATCATGATCAAAGACTTTTAACATACTGGTGACCACATCGAGAACCTCATTAACTTCTTGTCTAGCATTCAAAGCATAGAATTAGTTACCACATCAACCACCACATTGAGCTTGGGCACCTTATTGCACTTGCCCCTTTTGAGCCATTTGACCTTGGGGACATCCTTCCTTATTACCCTTATTAGCCATATTGGGACATTTGGAAGTTTTTTGTCCTATGTTTTCATAACCAAAGCATGCATTAGAACCTCTCAAATATTCACCAACATGGTTCCTCTTGCACCTAGGACACCGAGGAGGAATAGCACCACCTTTCATAACATCACCTTGAGCCTTAGGATTACGCCATTTCCCTTTGTCAAACCATTGAGGAGGACCCTTTGAATGAAATGCCTCAAAAATGTGCTTTGGAAATGCCCATAATCATAATTTTCATATATGTCAAAATCTATGTGTGATATCAAACATCTAACTTCATATTCTTGATCAGGGGGCAAAATTGAGTGGGAAATGGATATAACCTCAATTTTAGAGGACCCGTGGTAAAAATAATTTTTGAAAAATTTTCTTATCCAAAGTGCATCTACTACCAGGCCACGACACGGACTGGGCGTGGAGCAATACAAATTTCCCCTTTGCATTGGGTCTGCATCACAGACCAAATACGGACTAGTATAAGTTTTTCCTTAATTTTTTGTTTTGACCCAAGGGCCTTATTGTAATAGCCCCATGCCCACTTATGCATGAAAACACTTATACGTACGTAGCTATTTTCTAACTCTATATCACTCAAGACTCTCTCAAAACCCTCTCCAAGACTTAACCAAATATTTCATCAAAATTCAAGTGTCTCAACCTTACATCCGGATCTCAAGAACTCCATTCAAGCTCCAAGTCTCCTTCAAGTCTACATCAAGGAATCCCCAAATTTAGGTATGTGGGTTCCTGTAGTACCAAATTGTTGATTTGTAGTAGTGCGGGTCAGTGAGCTTCTGCAAATAAAATGAGCTGAATTTGGAATACTGAATTGTTGTAGTGTTTTGTTGTGGCTGTTTATCCATGGAGCCCAATCATCCTTTCTATGAAAATTGCATATTTTCAAGTTGTATTATCTATAGGTATCTTCTATTATGGATTATGAGTATAAATTATGTTGGGGTTTTATGAAATGTTGATTTATTATACATGACTATCTATTTCTAGCTTGTACTATGAACGAGTTTTGTTTATTAAGAATATGCATGTTTTGAGCTATGAAACTATGATCTATTATAGGATTTGATGATGAATTTCAAGGTATTCTATATGAGGGTTTTACTATATGTTGGTGGGTTGATTTGCATTGATTTTTATCATATTACTACACTCTTGAATTGCATGACTTTGAAAAAGCATTATACACCCACCAAGTATTTGATAAAATGTATTTTCAAGGATTCTTAAAGTTATTAATGATCTATTGCATGATTTATGAGTCAAGTGACTTTATGATGATTTTGGGCTTTCAAAATGTATTGAATTCACAAAAATATTTATGATGTTGTAAATGCTGAACTAAGCCCTTTTTCAAATAGTTTACTTCTTGTGGGCTTTTGATGTTAATCCAAGGGTAATGTTTGATGACGATATATTCTTATATTTTTGTAGTTAGGCTCACTATTAGAGGTCAAAGATGTTTTGGAACTACTCATGTCATATTTCCATGTTTCTTACAAATTGCTAAAGTATCATTATTTCAATTATTCCGTGAGATTAGGCTTAGCACCAATGTATTGGATGTGGTATAGACCATCTCCATCGATTCATATTCCTTTCCTCAAATTATGTGCCAACATAAGAGTATACTTTACCCTTGTGTACTAGTGGATTCATTTCGTGCACTCTCTCTTGAAATTCTTCCCGAAATGGAACAGGCTCCCATAAGGTGAAGTTTCTCATAAAATCTTTTTCAAAATAAGATGGGTTCCCATAAGGGGGTTACTTTTCCAAAATGGGATGGGCTCCTGTTAGGTGAAGTATGGTTTACCTTGGCAAGTAGACCACCTTTTTACCGATGAGGGGTAATTATCGGTATTCCAAGTTGTAGCTCGCTTGGTCTTATTTTTTGTCAGTTGAGGTCCCTTCTCACATATGTATTATGATTTATACTAGTTAAATGATTTATAAACATGTTTTACTTCAAGCATTTATCATGCATGTCATATTGAGATTATGCTTAACTATTGCCTATTACTATGCATTTGACTATATTGACTTATGTCTTGTTGCATTGCATCCTATGTACTTAGTACATTCAAATATACTAATGCATACTTTATGCTTATATAATATCACCATGTAGGTACCGGAGCTCCTCTTGATCATCCTCCATGAGGCTAGTGATATTCTTCAAAGACAAGCTTTGGTGAGTCCTCAAGTTCGAGGACACTATCTACTTTCTTGCTATTTAAGACTTGTTGTGTTGAACATTTGACATTATGAGGGTGAGCCTGGAAAGTATCTTGGCGCCCGCTCTATTCAAAGTTTAGATGTTTATGTTAGATATTATGATGTTATTATGCTATGAACTTGACTCTTATGCTTCGTTTATATTCAAGACTTCCCTTAGTCCCATTTCATATTTTATATATCTTTTGTTGTTGCTTACTTTGCTTTTGCGACCAAGGATGTGTAATTGATATGCTAAGAGGCATATTTAGGTCCCTTTGGGTTTCCATTTGCCAAGTCACATCTAGGCCCTAGGCTTGGGTCGTGACATTAAAGACCCTTGGCCTTGTTGGAATCGGTCACCATTGGACTTACCCTGGGAGAACCCACCATCATATCGAACCCTCTTGGACTTTCTTGATCTCATCTTTGCAACTTTTCGCCCTCTACTTGCTCTGTAATACCCCACCTATAAGGAGTATGAAGAATACAAGAATGTAAGCCTTTGAACTTTTTGGACTATCAGCTTCTATGATGGGGTTTTACAAGCCATAAATCATTGTATGGCCTGTAAGTTGGTTCGTAGAACCTGGGGAAGACATGGTAAAATTAGGAACTTTCAAGGATTCAATATATGATTCATTAGATGGCTCATAAAATCTTTTATGAGTCATAGATCATGTCATGGAATGTAAATCAGAGAATGATCTCTGAAAGTCAGAAAAAGCTATCAGACGAAACCCCCACCTATGGCCCGTAAAACGGACTACGGCCCATAAACTGGGTCTCGTAGCTGTCTGGCCAAATTTTAAAGGGGGCAGTTTTTCCCTTTCACAGCATTTTAAGCCTATGCTAGGTTGTTTTGACCTCTAAGGGACCTTTTCTCAACCCTGTTAACCCTAATTCCTCTTATTCCTCCTCATTCCAAAACCACTTATATCCCAAACCCCTCCCAAGGTCTTCAAAGAAGACTGCAAGATAGAGTTTTAGTTTCTTCACCTCCAAATTGGATTTTCTCTTCATTAAGTAGACAAGGTATGTGGGTTTTGATTATGGAGACCTTTCCTCCACAAGCTCAGTCGTTCCTCTTCTCTTTTGTGATTTCTCAAGCTATGGAAATACATGATGATATTTATGAACTCATTCTTATGATGACAAAATCAAGTATTTTATGATGGTTATTCTAGTATATTAACATGTCCCGCAGTATTATATGAAACCTATGATTTTTATGTGAGGGTTTGATGGTGCCCTAACCAAGTATTCTCATGTTGATTGGTGGGTTGTTTTGAATAATGTTTAAGTATTTTATTATACTCCAATCGTGGCATTTATTTATGAATTGCATGATTTCATGCTTGTGTATACGAACCTACCATGAATTGATTTAAAGATGCATGCCAAATTCTTAAGTCATGAATGCCTTATAGCAAGATATGTATGATAAGCATGTTGAGACCAACAAGGGAGCTAACAAGTATGCTATGAGCTCATGAACATGATATGAATGGCAAGAATTATTTGATTACAAGCTATGATTAATGAGCTACTCCAAGAATGATACTAAGATATTTTGAGACTATGCATGCCATAACTATGACTATGTTTCAAGTATTCTCTGGGATTGTAACCTAGCACCAAGAGGACCTTGGTATTCTCCCATGGTCCCATAACTATGTGCCACCATAGGTTTATGACATTAATTCCTTACACGAGCTTGTACCTACCAAAAAGGTAATGTCGTAAGATATGGATATTTGTTGAAACTAACAAAAAGGCTATGCCTTAAGGTAAAGGTAAAATGTGAAACCCACCAAAAAGACTATGTCGCAAGGTGGTAACACTTTTCGAAGGGCAATGTCGTAAGGATAGTGTTAGTTCTACCTTGGCAAAGTAGACCGCTCCTTGTCCGATGAACATTGGGATTCCAAGTAGTAGCTTACTTGGTCTTATATGTCGGTTATGGTCCCTTTCCACTATGTATGATGTCATGTTATTTGATGATTCTTCATGCATGCCCCTCTAGGAAATTCCCTTTCATGACATATTGAGCCTATATCCTTTATTTATAATAACGCATATTGATTACTTATAATTTATGTTCCTTGATGCATTTGCGATCCACATACTTAGTACATTCCCAGTACCAACGTGAACATTTTGTTTGCATGATCTAATAATACGAACCGGAGCTCCTTTCCATCCTCCTCCATACAGCTAGACATTTCAATTGAAGATTTCTTGTTGAGTCCTCCACATCCGGGGACAAAATTTCACTTACTTTCACGCCTTATTTAGATTCATTTATTTTTATATACTATCTTTTAAGGGGTGAGCCTGAGAGATATCTTAGCCCCCATGCTATATATGATTAAAGGTGTTGTTGGATACTGTAATGGTTATGTATGATTGAGCTCGAACACTTATGCTTTTGTATTGCGACAATATCCCTTAGTTCCATACTCCCTTTTTATGTTAATTTCATGACCGAAACCTAGGGCCTAGACGTAACATGGCAAATGGGGAACTCGAAGGAACCCCAAGCAAGCCTTTTAACATATCATTACACATCCTTAGTTGCAGAAGCAATTAAACAACAATAAAAGAATAGAAATAAGGGCAAAGGGGCTAAGGGAAGACTTTCATAACATAAACATCAAAAGAGTCAAAACTCATATCATCAATACTTAACTTGTCCAACAACACCTCTAATACATAGAATTGAGCGGGGGCCAAGACAACTTTCCGGGCTCACCCTCATAATCATAAGCATACATCAAAAGAAAGAGAGTCTTTGTACATAGCATACGATCAAAGAAATTGTCCCCGAAATTGAGGACTCACCAACTTGCTTTGAGAGAAATCGTACTAGCCACGTGGAGCTCTGGTTCCTACATGATAACATCGTGTAGGCATAGAGTATGTATTAGTACATTTGAATGTACTAAGTATGTAGAATGCAGTGGAATAAGAGACAGGCAACATAATCGAAATGCATATTTAGGCAATAAATGAGCATATAACAATATGGCATGCATGAATGATGCTTGTAGAAAAATATGCTTACATAGAACATTTTACACGTGTAAGAAGAGACCAGCATTATTAACCAAGGCCGACCACCTCCTTGGTGAGGCGATTGAGGTATATACCCCCCTAATATGATAGCACGGGCCTACCATCCTCCGAGAAAGTCGATTGAGGTATAAACCCCCCCCCCCAATATGGTTGCATGGGATACCACCCCCTAAGCTAGGCGATTGAGGTATATACCCCCAATATGGTAGTTCGGGCCTACTACCCCCGGAACAAGGCAATTGATCAACTTCCAACATTATACATACTGTTCATGAAATCAACATATATGCACATCTCTTTCATCATCATAAAGTCACTTAACTCATATACCATACATTAGGCCTTCAACAACTCAAGAAGCATTAACAAGACATTTTATCAAACACTTGGTGAGTGTGTAATGCTAGTATAAAACCATGCAATTAATTTCAATGTAAAACAACCCACCAACACTTGGTAGTACCCTCATGCAATATAGATCAAAACCCTACATCAAATCTCAAGATAGATCAAAGATTCATAGATCAAAACATGCTTAAATAGTCACACTTTTATGAAACCCCAACATAGTCCGTAGTCAAACTCATAGTAAGTAAGACCTATAAGTAAATCAACTAAGAAAAATGCAATTTATGTAAAAAGGGAGCTTGGGCACTATAGGTGAAAGGACCTAATGGTTGAAACCCACATAACTTAGCTTTGGAGAATTCCTTGATGAAGATTAGATTGAGAACTTGAAGCTTGAATATATTCCTTTGTCATGACCCAAGTCTAGGGCCTAGACGTGATGCGGCGAATGGGGAAACCCAAAGGGACCCCAAACAAGCCTCTTAACATATCATTACACATCATTGGTCATGGAAGTATTTAAACAACATAATTAGATTAGAAATAAGGACAAAGGGGCTAAAGGGAAACTTTCATAACATAAACATCAAAATAAGAGAGTCAAGACTATGTGTATAACATGTTCGACAACACCTCTAGAACTTAGATAAGAGCGGGGGCCAAGACAAGCAATCAGGCTCACCCTCATAGTAAATACATACATAAAAGAAAGATAGTCTTAGTACATAGCACGAGATCCTAGACATTGTTCCCAGAATGGAGGACTCACCAACTAGCTTGAGAGAACTCGCACTAGCCACGTGGAAGAAAATGCTCAAGTGGGGCTCCAGTTCCTCTATGGTGACATCATGTAGGCATAGAGTATGTGTTAGTACATTTGAATATGCTAAGTATGTAGGATGCAATGCAACAAAAGATAAGCAACCTAATCGAAATGCATAGGCATAGGCAATGAGTAATATATAACGATATGGCATGCATGGAAGATGCTTGAAGTAAATCATGCTTACATGGAACATAATACACGTGCAAAAAGAGACCATCATTATAGAATTCATAGTCTATTGAGGTACCAACCCCTCAATTGGTTGGTGGATTGTCTCACCCTACCACCTATAGTGATTAAGGTACCAACTCCTCAACGCTGTTATCAAGGTACAAACCCCTGGACATAGTTATCAAGGCACAAACCCCTCAACATGGTTACCTGATCTCACAACCCCCGGAGTGGGGCATGGTCAATTTCCAACATGATATAGGAGAATATCATATACATACATTACTTTCATCATCAAAAAGTCATTCAACTCATAAGACATCCATTGGGCCTTTCATTTCTCAAGCAATCATAAATGGACATTTTATCAAACACTTGGTGGGTGTGTAGTGCTAGTGTAAAACCATGCAATTTAGGGATGAAATCATGCAAGAAAAGTCAATGTAGAACCATCCATCAATACTTCGTAACTCTCTCAAGCAATATATATCAAAACCCTTCATCAAATCCCACAATGGATCTTAGATTCATAGCTCAAAACATGCTAAAACAGTCACAATTCCATGAAACACTAACATAGTTCATAGTCTAATTCATAATAAGTAAGACTCATAAGTAAATCAACTTGAAATCATGCAATTTAAGTAAAAAAGGGGCTTGGGCATCATGGGTGAAAGGAACCCATGAATGAAACCCATATACCTTGACTTTTAATCATGTAATTTAGGTAAAAAGGAAGCTTGGCCTTCATAGGTGGAAGGTACCCATGAATGAAACTCACATACCTAAGCTTTGGAGAATTTCTTGATGAAGATTTGAATGGAGACTTGAAGCTTGGATGAATTCCTTAAGTTCTGGAAGAGATTTGGGCACTTGAATTTTGAGAGAAATATTAGTCTAAGGGTTTATGAGAGTATTGGGGAATGTCTTGGATGATATGAAGGGGAAATATGGCTAAGTATAGGAATTTTCACGTATGGGAAGGTTTAGGTCCAAGACCCAAAAGCCTTGTACTAGAACATAAAAGCTAGAAAAAATTATACTCTCTCCGCGCCCCTGGTTTTAGGCCCAACACCCAAAAGCCTTGGACTGGAACACAAAAATAGGATAAAATTATACCCTCTTCGCACCCCTGGCGCATCATGCTTGGGAGGCGCTAGTTCACTGGAAATCACATTTTGCGATTTTCAAATTTTGCTATGGTTACTCTTAAAACCTCTACCTTACCACCCTTTACCAAAGCCTTCAATTCTAACAAAGCGAGATCAAGATCTTGCTTAGCTTTCACCTCCTCAACCAATGAAGATTTAGAGCCATCAACTACCACAACACCCCTTAATTATTTTCCCTGAACAAGAATATAAAGTTGAATTTTTGATATCACGCACAGATTTTAAGATATATGGAAAATACGAATTTCCAAGGCCTATTTTCGAGCATTTTTTGGGGGGGTCGTTTCAATATTTCCCCCTTAGGAACATTTATCCCCAAATGTCAAAGAAAGGTATATGAGAAACATAAATATGACAATTTCATCCCACATAAGGATGCAACGATGTACTTACACATCATTTCAAAAATCTCAACATAAGTGTAAAATCATCATGAACTTGTCAATTTAAAAATGAATCTATGCAATGACATGAGGGCTGAACTTAAGACTTGAGATTATATAGAGGACTTAGAATTAGTACCTTAGGCTTGAGTAGAATAGAAGAGATAAGGATATTGTTTTTGCATGTCCGTTTCGGCCTCCCAAGTAGCACTTTCTACTTGTTAATTCCTCCAAAGGAACTTAACAGAAGCCACATCCTTGTTCCTCAACCTCTTCACTTGTCTATCCAAAATCAAAGCTGGAACCTCTTCATAAGTCAAGTTGTCTTCAACAACACCTGCAGCATCAAGAGGCACAATAGCATTAGGGCCTCCCACACACCTCATCAACATGGATACATGAAAGACTAGATGAACCAAATCCATCACACTAGGCAATTCCAACTCATAAGCTACCTTGCCAATCCACTTCATTAGCCTATAAGGACCCACATATATTGGACTCACCTTGGCCTTCTTACCAATGAACCACACCCTTCATGGGTGACACCTTCAAATAGACCCAATCATCAACTTTGAATTCAGGATCCCTCCTCCTCACATCAGCATAAAACTTTTACGACTTTGGCTATCTTCAACCTTTCTCTAATCATCCTAACCTTCTTAAAAGCCTCTACAACAAGATCTGGTTCCAACAAAGCCACCTCTCCAACCTCAAATCACCCAACCGGTGATCTACAACGTCCACCATAGAGAGCCTCAAAACGGGCCATACCGATGCTAGAATGATAGCTATTTTTATAGGCAAACTCAATCAATAGGAGGTAATCATCCCAACTACCCTTAAACTCCAATACACAAGCCCTAAGCATATCCTCAAGTTTTTGGATAGTCTTTTTAGCTTGGCCATCCATTTGAGGAAGGTCGTACTAAGTTTAACTCTCGTACCAAGACCCCTTTGAAAGGACCTCCAAAAATGAGAAGTAAATTGAGCACTATGATCCGATATAATAGACAAAGGAACCCCATGAAACCTCATCAAGTCATGAATGTACAACCTAGCATAATCTTCAGCCCAATAGGTGGTCTTAACGAGTAGAAAGTGAGCCGATTTCGTCATCCTATCAACCACCACTCATATGAAATCAAAACCCTTTCTAGTCTTGGGCAACCCAACTACAAAATCCATATTAACCTCCTCCCACTTCCAAGCAGGAATATCTATGTCTTAGGTTAAGCCACTAACCCTTTGATGTCAGGCTTTGACTTATTGGCAACTATGACAACTAGAGACAAATTTGGCAATGTCCCTCTTCATACCTCCCCACCAAAACACATCCCTTTAATCTCTATACATTTTGGTAGAACCGAGGTGGATTGAATAGGAAGAACCATGAGTCTCATCAAGAATATTTTCTCTCAAGCCATCAACACAAGGCACACATAACCTACCTTGGTATCTAAGGACACCATCTCCCCTTTGGGAGGAAACCTCTACTTCACCTTCTTCCCCCAGAGCATTCAACTCTAGCAAGGCTGGGTCAAAGTCTTGCTTTAACTTGACCTTATGAAACCTCTACCTTACCACCCTTTACCAAAGCCTTCAATTCTAACAAAGCGAGATCAAGATCTTGCTTAGCTTTCACCTCCTCAACCAATGAAGATTTAGAGCCATCAACTACCACAACACCCCCATTATCTACCTCTTCCAACCTAACTCGCAATTTAGCAAACCGATGGACCTCCCTAGCCACCCCTTTGTCACCATCACCACTATGTACTAGGCTACCCATGGACACCTTACTCAAAGCGTCGGTTACCACATTAGCCTTACCGGGATGATAATGCATATTCATATCATAGTCCTTAAGAAGTTCTAACCATCTTCTTTGTCTCAAGTTGAGGTCCTTTTGAGTGAAGACATATTGGAGGCTCTTATATCGGTGAACACATCAAGATGCACCCCATATAAATAGTGATGCCAAATCTTTAATGCAAACACAATGGCGGCTAACTCAAGATCATGGGTAGGCCAAATTTTCAAAGCAAAGACCCAGCGGCTAATTCAAGATCATGAGTAGGTAATTCTTCTCATGTACTTTAAGTTGTCTAGAAGCATAGGCTATCACTTTACCATTTTGGATCAACACATAACCCAAACCAACCCTTAAAGCATCACAATACACAACAAGCCCTTCTAGCCCTTCCGGTAGTGACAATATAGGAGCGGACAAAAGCTTATCTTTCAATGTTTGGAAACTCTTTTCAAACACATCGGTCCATACAAATTTGGCTTTCTTTTGAGTCAACTTGGTCGTAAGAGAAGCAATAGAAGAGAACCCATTCGTAAATCTCCGGTAGTAACCCGCTAAGCCTAAGAAGCTCCCAAAATTCGACGAGGTCAATGGTCTAGGCCAATTTCTAATAATATCCATCTTTTTAGGATCCACCTTGATACCGTCCCCCAACACCACATGACCTATCAAGGCAACCTCCTTTAACCAAAATTTATATTTCTCATACTTAGCATACAACTTCTCTTCCCTCAATCTTTATAGGACTACCCTCAAATGACTTTCATGCTCCTCCTCACTATGTGAATAGATCAAAATATCATCAATGAAGACCACAAAAAATAAATTAAAGTAGGGTTTAAAGACCCTATTCATAAGACCATGAAGATCGCCGGTGCATTGGTCAACCCAAAGGAAATCACAAAAAACTCATAATGCCCATACCTAGTCCGAAAAGCCGTCATGGGAATATTGCACTCCCTCACCTTTACTTGATGATACCCGAACTGAAGATCAATCTTAGAAAAGTGACTAGCCCCTTGCAATTGGTCAAACAAATCATCAATCCTTAGAAGAGGATACTAATTCTTTACGGTTACCCTATTGAGTTGTTTGTGGTCTATGCACATTCTAAGGGACCCATCCTTCTTCTTCACCAACAACATCGGTGCACCCCAAGGTGATTGGCTAAGCCTAATAAAACCCTTCTCTAATAAGTCCCTCAATTGTTCCTTCCATTCTTTTAACTCTACCGGGGCCATATGGTTAGGGGGAATAGAAATGAGTTAAGTATCGGGGAGGAGGTCTATGGCAAAATCTATTTCCCTTTCAGGAGGAACACCAAGAAAGTCATCAGGAAAGACATCAAGATCTCATTTACCACCGAAACCGACTCAATAGGGAGGACTTTGGACTCAACATCCTTAACCCTCACAAGATGATAGAGACACCCCTTAGAGATCAACTTTTGCGCTTTAATGCAAGAGATAAACCTACCCTTGACCACCATATCATGACTTTTCCACTCAAGGGTGAGTTCATTTGGGAATTGGATTTTGACCCTATGGGTTCTACAATCAATAGAGGCATAGTATGCATGCAACCAATCCATCCCAAGTATGACATCAAAATCAAACACTTCCAACTCACCAACATCACAAGGCAATATCTTATGCAAAATACAAATGGGACAATTTCTATAAACCTTTCTAGCAACAATAGATACACTAATAGGAGTACACCTCACAAGACTCCCACAACAATTTAGGCTCAACATGGAACTTTATGGAAACAAAAGGGGTAACAAAAGAAAGAGTGGCACCCGGATCAATCAATGGATATACATCAAAATCAAAGACTTTTAACATACCGGTGATGATATCAACAACCTCCTCAACCCCTTGCCTCCCTTGGAGTGCACAGAAAAATTGTGCCTTGGAGCACCACCTTGTTGACCACCTCTCCGCAAAGGAACTGCATTTGCACCTTGTGGACGAATCTCCTTACCCTTGTTGCGGTTACGAGGGCAATTAATCTTTTTATGAACCACTTCCCCATATCCATAACATGCATTAGTATCTTTAAAACATGGGCCCCTATGACCCCTACTATATTTTGAACACACATTTTTAGGAACCACACAACCAACACCTTGGGCCCTTGGGAAGTCATTGGCAAATCTCCTATTAGAAGCATGAGAAGACCCTTGGCCTTGATAGAACCGGCCACCTTTCGACTTTGGAACTTTCCCTCAAAACGGGCCCTTTTGGCCTTATTACTCCTCCTCTTCCTCAATTTTTCCTCCTCCATTTATCCCGCATAGGTCATCAAATAGGACAAATCCATGTCACTAATCAACATAGCAGACTGGCATTCCTCACTCACCAAATCAGGTACACCCATCACGAACTTGTTCATTCTAGACCTTGGGTCGGTAACCAAGTGGAGAGAATATTTAGAGAGTTGATTGAACTTGAGGGCATACACCCTCACACTTATAGCCCTTGTTTTAAATTCATAAACTCCACCATCTTCGCCTTCCTAAGCTCAAGAGAGAAGAACCGATTAAGAAAAGCTGCCTTGAACTCCTCCGAAAGCACAAGATTATTGATTCCCTTCTCCTCCTTCCATTGATTAAACCATATTTGTGCTACCCCTTTGAGTTGGTAGGCCGCAAACTCCGCTTTCTCTTCTAATCTAATATTCATGATAGCCAATACCTTGTAGACCTCATCAATGAATTCTTGAGGGTCCTCATCTACCTTAGACCCATAGATTTCGGTAGGTTCATCCTCATGAAGTCTCTCACCCAAGATCCCGAGATAGGAGCATGAGAGGCTTGAGCCCATTGATTGACTTGGTTGGCCATAGCTTGAGCTAGCAAAGTGAGAACATCTCGGGGCTCACCATGAGCCGATTGTTCCTCGGAAGTGTGGGCTCTCCTTCTTCTTATGTTAGGCATGATCTAAAAAAGACAAAGAACATTCATTAGAGGGAAAACTCACATAACTTCTATAGCACGACATAGATCAGGAAGAAGGTAAACATTTCCTAAAACGTCTCATAGCCTCCTACTCACAATTGTGGTGCACAACACAATCATGAATAGGACTCTGGTCGACGTGGTGTATTGATGTCGAGGACCATTAACAACCTAGTGCTCTTATACCAAGTTTGTCATGACCCAATCCTAAGGCCTAAACGTGACACGGTGAATGGGGAAACCCGAAGGGACCCCAAACAAGCCTCTTAACATATCACTGCACATCATTGGCCACGAAAGCAATTAAACAACATAATTAGATTAGGAAAAAGGACAAAGGAGCTAAAGGGAAACTTTCATAACATAAACATCAAAACAAGAGAGTCAAGACTCTATACATAACATGTCCAACAATACCTCTAGAACTTAGATATGAGCGAGGACCAAGACAAGCAACCGGGATAACCCTCATAGTCAATACATACATAAAAGAAAGATAGTCTTAGTACCTAACATGAGATCGTAGACATTGTCCCCAGAATAGAGAACTCACCAACTAGCTTGAGAGAAATAGCACTAGCCATGTAGAGGAAGATGCTTAAACGGGGCTCCGGTTCCTCTATGGTCACATCATGTAGGCATAGAGTATGTGTTAATACATTTGAATATACTAAGAATGTAGGAAGCAATGCAACAAAAGATAAGCAACCTAATCAAAATGCATAGGCATAAGCAATGAGTAGCATATAATGATATGGCATGCATGGAAGATGCTTGAAGTAAATCATACTTACATGGAACATAATACATGTGCAAGAAGAGACTATCATTAGAGAATTTATAGTCTATTGAGGTACCAGCCCCTCAATTGGTTAGTGGATTGTCTCACCCTACCACCTATGGTGATTGAGGTACCAACCCCTCAATTGGTTGGTAGATTGTCTCACCCTACTACCCATGGTAATTGAGGTACCAACTCCTCAACCTGGTTATCAAGGTACAAACCCCTCAACATGATTACCCGGGCTCACAACCCCCCTAGTTGGGCATGGTCAATTTCCAACACAATATAGGAGAATATCATATACATACATTCTCAAGCAATATACATCAAATCCCATAATGGATCTTAGATTCACAGCTCAAAACATTAGTCACAATTCTATGAAACCCCAACACAGTTTATAGTCTAATTCATAATAAGTAAGACCCATAAGTAAATCAACTTGAAATTATGCAATTTAGGTAAAAATGAATCTTAAGCTTCATGGGGTAAAGGGACCCATAAATGAAACCCACATACCTTAGCTTTGGAGAATTTCTTGATGAAGATTTGAATGGAGACTTGAAGTATGGATAAATTCCTTAAGTTTCTGAAGAGATTTGGGCACTTGAATTTTAAGATAAATATTAGTCTAATGGTTTGAGAGAGTATTGGAGAATGTCTTGGATGATATGAAGGTAAAATATAGCTAAGTATAGGTATTTTCACATATGGGAAGGTTTAGGCCCAAGACCCAAAAGCCTTGAACCAGAACACAAAAACTGGCCAAAATCATACCCTGTTCGCGCCCCTGGCGCATCGTGCCAGGGGAGCGCTAGCTCACTAGAAATCACATTTTGTGATTTTTAAATTTTGCTACGGTTGCTCTTAAATTGGGGTTAGACTCATTTTCCACTCAATTGTTCCCCCTGAACAATAACATGAAGTCAAATTTTTGATATCATGAAGGGATTTTTAGATATATGGAAATTACGATTCTGGGCACTTTAGAGGCACATTTTCGGGCATTTTTTTTTGGACGTTTCTTCCTTAAGATCTGGAAGGAGATTTGGCACTTGAAATTTGAGTGGAATATTCATCTAACTGTTTGACAGAATATTGGGGAATATCTTGTATGATATGGTGTTGAAATATGACTAATTACAGGTATTTTCACATATGGGAAGACTTAGGCCCAAGACCCAAAAGCCTTGGACCGAGATAAAATAACTAGGCAAAATAACACTGAGGTATGCCCCAGCTACATCGCTCTAGGGGCGCGCACTGCTCATTGAAATTTGCAACTTTGAAAAAAAAATTCGATACGGTCACTTTAAAATAGGGGTTAGACCCATTTTCTTCTCAATTTTGCCCTTCGATCAAGATTATGAAGTCAGATTTTCGAAATCACACATGGATTTTGAGATATATGGAAATTACGATTTTGGGCACTTCCTAGGCACATTTTCAAGCAGGTTTTTGGGTCATTTCAATATCTCTCCCTTGGGAACATTCGTCTCTGAATGTCAAAGATACATACATAAGATGAGTAATCATGAAGAAATCAACCCCAACAAGAATGTAATAATGCACTCAAGCATCATTTCAAAAATCTCAACATAAGTGTCAAAATCACCATGAACTTGTCAACCGACCTGTTGATTCTTCCAAAGGACCTTAACGGAAGTCATATCCTTGTTCTTAACCTCTTTACTTGTCTATCCAAGATCTCTACTAGAACTTCTTCATAAGTCTAGTTGGCTTTAACAACACCCATAACAACTAATGGGACAATAGCATTCTGATCACCCACACATTTCCTTAACATGGATACATAAAAGACCGGATGAACCAAGTCCATTTCACTAGGGAAGTCCATCTCATAGGCTACCTTACCAATCTTCCTCAACACCCAATAAGGATCCACATATCTTGGACTCAATTCACCATTTTTACCAAATCGAACCACACCTTTCATGGGTGAGACCTTCAAATAGACCCAATCACCAACTTTAAATTTGAGCTCCCGTCTCCTCACATCAGCATGGGACTTTTGATGACTTTGGGCTATTTTCAACCTTTCCCTAATCAACCTTACCTTCTCCATAGCCTCCATGACCAGATTCGGACCCAACAATGCCATTTCCCCTACCTAAACCATCCAACTGGGGACCTACAACGTCTACCATAGAGAGCCTCAAAATGAGCCATACCAATGCTAGAATGATAGCTATTGACCCAACAATGCCATTTCTCACACTTCAAGCCACCCAACTGGTGACCTACAATGCCTACCATAGAGGGCCTCAAAAGGAGCCATACTAATGCTAGAATGATAGCTATTATTATAAGCAAACTCAATCAATGGAAGATGATCATCCGAACTACCCTTAAGCTCCAAAATACAAGCTCTAAGCACATCCTTGAGAGCTCGGATAGTTCTTTCGGCTTAGCCATCCGTTTGAGGGTGAAAGATCATACTAAGATTAACCTTGGTACCAAGACCTCTTTGGAAGGACCTCTAAAAGTGAGAAGTCGATTGAGCACCACGATCTGATATAATAGACAAGGGCACCCCAGGCAATCTAACCAACTCATGAATGTATAATTTAGCATGGTCTTCGGCCCCATAAGTAGTCTTAACCGGTAGGAAATGAGCCGACTTTGTCATTCTATCAACCACAACCCAAATAGAATAAAACACCTTTCTAGTCTTAGGCAACCCAACCACAAAATCCATGTTAATTTCCTCCCACTTCCAAGTAGGAATCTCTATGTCTTGGGTTAGGCCACCCGGCCTTTGGTGTTTGGCTTTCACTTATTGGTAACTATGACAACCAGATAAAAATTTGGCAATGTCTTTCTTCATACCTCCCCACCAAAACACATCCATTAAATCTCTATACATCTTGGTAGAACCGGGGTGAATAGAATAAGAAGAATTATGAGCCTCATCAAGAATCCTCTTCCTCAAAGTCATCCATACAAGGCACACATAACCTACCTTGATATCTAAGGGCAAAATCTCCCTCTTGGGAGAAAACCTTTAGCTTGTCCTCTCTTACCAAGGCCTTCAATTCTAACAAAGAGGGGCCAAGATCTTGCTTTGCTTTTACCTCATCAACCAAGAAAGATTTTGAACCATCCACAACCACAATACTACCATTGTCAACCTCTTCCAACCTAGCCCCCAATCTAGCCAACTGATGAACCTCCCTAGCCACCTATTAGCCCTCCATCATCAACATGAGCTAGGCTACCCATAGACACCCTACTCAAAGCATCGGCCACAACTTAGCCTTACCAGAATGATAATGCACACTCATATCATAATCCTTAAGAAGCTCTAACCACCTTCATTGTCTCAAGTTGACTCTTTTTGAGTGAACACATATTGGAGACTCTTATGAATAGTAAACACATCAACCTGCACCCCATAAAAATAATGATGCCAAATTTCAAAGCAAATAACACGGCAGCCAACTCAAGATCATGAGTAGGATAATTCTTTTCATGCACTTTGAGTAGTCTAGAAGTATAGGCTATCACCTTACCATTTTGCATCAAAACACAACCCAAACCAATTCGGGAGGCATCACAATACACAACAAATCCTTCCAACCCTTCCGGTAGAGACATGATAGGAGCGGAGACAAGCTTACCCTTCAAGGTTTGGAAACTCTTTTCACACTCATCGGTCCATACGAATTTCACCTTCTTTTAAGTCAACTTAGTCATGGGAGAGGTAATAGAAGAGAACCCATTCACAAACCTCTGATAGTAATCCCCTAAGCCCAAGAAGCTTCTAATATTCGATGGGGTCAAAGGTTTAGGCCAATTTCTAATCATTTCCAGAATCCATTCACAAACCTCTGGTAGTAACCTGCTAAGCCCAAGAAGCTTTTAATGTTCAACGGGGTCAATGGTCTAGGCCAATTTCTAATCACTTCTGTCTTTTTAGGATCCACCTTAATACCATCCCCCAATACCATATGACCTAGAAAGGCAACCTCTTTCAACAAAAATTAACACTTCTCATACTTAGAATACAACTTCTTTTCCCTCAATTTTTGTAACACCACCCTCAAATGACCCACCTAATCCTTCTTACTATGAAAGTAGATCAAAATATCATAGAAGAAAACCACAACAAACAAATAAAGGTAGGGATTAAAGACCCTACTCATAAGATCCATGAAGATGGCTGGTGCATTAGTCAACCTAAAAGACATAACCACAAATTCATATGCCTATACCTAGTCCGAAAAGTCATCTTAGGCATGTCACACTCTCTCAGCTTCACTTGATGATACCCAGACCAAAGATCAATCTTAGAAAAGTGACTAATCCCTTGAAGTTGGTCAAAGGATTTGATCAATCCTTGGGAGAGGGTACTTATTCTTTATGGTGACCCTATTAAGTTGTCGGTAGGCCCCTTGAAGTTGGTCAAATAAATCATCAATTCTTAGTAGAGGATACTTATTCTTGATGGTGACCCTATTAAGTTGTCGGTAGTCAATACACATTCTAAGAGGTCCATTTTTCTTTTTCATAAACAACACCCGACCCCAAGGTGATTGGCTAGGCCTAATAAAACCCTTCTCCAACAAGTCTCTTAATTGCTCCTTCGATTCCTTTAACTCCACAGGGGCCATACGGTAAGGGGGAATAAAAATGGGTTAAGTATCGGGGAGGAGGTCTATGTCAAAATTAATTTCCCTTTTGGGAGAAACACTAGGAAGGTCATTAGGAAAGACATCAAGAAACTCATTTACCATCGAAAATGACTCTATAGGGAGAACTCTAGACTCAACATCCCTAACCCTCACAAGATGATAGAGACACCCCTTAAAGA
>DF365528.1:49026-63030 GCA_000787875.1 Solanum virginianum
ACCATATCCAACTCAATAAGATCACAAGGCAAAATTTTATGCAAAATGCAATGGGACAATTTCTATAGACCTTGCTAGCAATAATAGATGCACCAATGGGATTAGACACCTCATAAGACTCACACAATAATTCGGGCTTAACATGAAACTGTTTGGCAACAAAAAGAGTAACAAAAAAAGAGTGGCACCCAGGTCTATCAATGTATACATATCAAAATTAAGGACTTTTAAAATACCAGTGACGACATTGGGCACCTCATCAATCGGTTATCTGCCTTGGAGTGCGTTGAACCGATTGTGCCTTGGGGCACCACCTTGTTGACCTCCTCTTCTCAAAGAAACCGCATTAGCACCTCAGCCTTATGGACAAACATCTTTACCCTTGTTATGATTACGTGGACAATACATTGCCTTATTCCCCACTTCCCCACAACTATAACAAGTACAACTATACTTCAAGTATGGGCCACTATGACCCTTACTACATTTTGGACACATAGCATTACGCACCACACCACCATCACCTTGGGCCCTTGGGAAGTCATTGGCAAACCTTCCATTAGGAGCATGAGAAGACCCTTGGCCTTGATGAAACTGGCCACCCTTGGGACTTTGGAACCTCCCATTAAAACGGGCCCTCTTGGCCTTATTACCCCTCCTCTTTCTCAACTTTTCCCCATATAATTGTTTGGGATATGTCATAAGGTGGGACAAGTCCATATCACTAATCAACATAGCGGCACGAGACTTCTCATTCACCAAATCAAAAACACCCATCATAAAGTTATTCATTCTGGACCTCGAGTCGGCAACCAAGTGTAGAGAATATTTAGAGAGTTAGTTCAACTTGAGAGAATATTCCCTCACACTCATAGATCCTAGCTTCAAATTCATGAACTCCATCATTTTGGCCTCCCTAAGCACAAGAGGGAAGAACCAGTTGGGGAATGCCACCTTAAACTCCTCTCGTAGAATTACATTGTTAACCCACTTCTCCTCCTTCCATCGAGTATACCAAATTTGAGCCACACCCTTGAGTTGGTAAGCCGTCAACTCTGCCTTATCTTTTGATCTAACACCCATAATAGCCAACACTTTGTATACTTCATCAATAAATTCTTGAGGGTCCTTATCCACTTTAGACCTATAGAACTCTGGTGGGTTCATCCTAATAAAGTCCCTTACCTAAGATGCTGGAGTGGGAGCATGAGGGGCTTGGGCCCCTTGATTGACTTGATTAGCCATCTTGAGCTAGCAAGGTGAGAGCATCCCGAAGCTCTCCATGAGCAAGTTGTTCCTCAGGTGTGCGGTCTCTTCTTCCTCTTGTGTTAGGTATGATCTAAAAATGTAAGAAAATATTAGTTAGAGGGGAACCCTTACCTAACTTCTATAGCAGGACATAGATCATGAAGAAGGGAAACGTTTCCTAAAACATCTCATAGCCTTTTACTCATAGTTATGGTGCACAACACAACCATGAATAAGACTCTAATCAATGTGGTGTGTTAGATGCTGAGGACCATTAACATCCTAGTGTTCTGATACCAAGGTTATCATGACCCAAGCCTAGGGACTAGATGTGACACGGCGAATGGGGAACCCGAAGGAACCCCAAGCAAGCCTCTTAATATATCATTACACATCCTTGGTCACAAAAGAAAAAAACAATAAAATAATAAAAATAAAGGCAAAAGGACTAAGGGAAGACTTTCATAACATAAACATCAAAAGAGTAAAAGCTCAAAGCATCAATATATAACTTATCCAACAATACCTCTAATACGTAAAATTGAGTTGGGGCCAAGATAACTTTTTGGACTCACCCTCATAGTCATAAGCTTCCATCAGAACTAAGAGAGTCTCTATACATAGTATAGGATCAAAGACATTGTCCCTGAAGTTGAGGACTCGCTAATTTGCTTTGAGAGAAATCGTACCAGCCACGTGGAGGAGGAGGATGATCAAGTAGAGCTCCAGTTCCTACATGGTAACATCATGTAGGCATAGAGTATGTGTTAATGGCACACTGAGGATGATCAAGTAGAGCTCCAGTTCCTACATGGTAACATCATGTAGGCATAGAGTATGTGTTAGTATATTTGAATGTACTTAGTATGTAGGATGCAATGCAACAGGAGATAGGCAACATAATCCAAATGCATAGATAGGGAATAAATGAGCATATAGCAATATGGCATGTACGAATGATGCTTGTAGTAAAACATGCTTACATAGAATATTTTACATATGTATGAAGAGACCATCATTAGTAACCAAGGCCTACCACCTCCTTGGAGAGGCGATTGAGGTATATACCCCCAATATGGTAGAATGAGCCTACCACCCTTGGAGCGAGGCGATTGAGGTATAAACCGCCCAACATGGTTGCACAGGCCTATCACCCCCTCCCAAGCTAGGTGATTGAGGTATGTATGTCATGACCTAAGCCTAGGGCCTAGATATGACACGGTTAATGGGGAACCCAAAGGAACCCAAGCAAGCCTCTTAACTTGTCATTACATATTCTTGGTCAGATATCATGTAGGCAAGAGTATGCATTAGTATGTTTGAATATACTAAGTATGCAGGATGTAATACAACAAGAAGTAGACATCATAACCAAAATGCACGATATTAAGAAATAGACATAATATACAATATGTCATGTATGATCAATGCTTAATTAAAATATGCTTAAGTAACTTATGCTTATATAGGATATCATATGTGAAGAAGAGAGCAAGCTAGTTGTTCAAGGTATAAACCCCTTAGTGGTTGAGTGGTATAAACCCCTCACATGGTTAATGGTAATCACACCTTACCAACATGGTGATCAAGTATAAACCCCTCGATGGTTGATGAGTATAAACCCCTAACATGGTTACCGGGCTCTTGTTCCCCCGAATCGGGTATGGTCGAATGCAACACCTTATATAGGATTCATCATATACTCTAGTGCAATACTTCATATGGGAATAATCATACATATAAGCTTATTTTATCGTCATAATATCATTCATATCATATCTCATGCTTTAAACCTTCAACTACTCAAGAAACCATATCCAGACATTTTATCAAACACTTGGGGGGTGGAGATAATGGGGGTAAAAGACCATGCAATTTAGAGATAAAATCATGCAATAAAATCAGTGATAAAACCAACAATCAACACCCTGCAACACCCTTCAAGACATTCAAACCAAAATCCCTCATCAAATCCAACATTAGATCCAAGATTTGAAGCTTAAAACGTGCTAAAACAACCATCCTTTTATGAACTAAAATCATTGTGCAGTAAATTTCTCAATATGCAAGACCCACATGGCTAAAACAACCATACTTTTATGAACTAAAATCATTGTGCAGTAAATTTCTCAATATACAAGACCCACATGTAAAATCAACTTTAAATCATGCATTAGTAAGAAAAAGGGGGTTTAGGCACCATGGGTGGAATGAACCAATGGTTCAACATCACATACCTTAGGTCTAGAGTTGCTTGGAATTGAGATTGGGAAGAATGGAGGCTTGAAATGATCTTTGAATCCAATATTGTTCTTGGGTTCCCTTGAAATTGAATTGGGTCTTGATGAAGGATTTTGAGAGAATTGAAAGTGTATTTGAGATGAGAGTAATGAGTTTTATCCTTTGGGTTAGTGTTTAGGTCTTTGAGGAAGATTTGGATAGCACTGGAAGTCTAAAAAGGGCATTAGAGTAATTAAAATTTATGAAGACGCCATAAGTAAACGGATGGAAAAATTGGCAAAGTATCATCTCACTGGAGACTTGACTGACCATGTGGCACTCCATGGGTTGTGTGGAGTGCCCGTGAGACAAGACTTAGACAGAAAAAATGGAATTAGAACACTTGAGAAAAAGTTAGAGTCGATATCACTTTGACGGTCGCTTTCACGAACCGTGTGGGGTTACACGGACCGTTTACTAGTCTATCCCACCTCACTTAGACAAACAGTTATAGACCTCTACATGCCCAGGTGCCACGGACCATCCCACTCCACACGGCCCATCAATAGTGCCCATGGTACCAACCTTAGCCACATTTTTCCCCAAGTCCAACAAGCTTGCTTTGGCACACCTTGTGGCCATCCCCACGGTCAGTGGTGGGTCACATGGCCTGTGCCACTAGCTGTGCCACCTTCCTTGGTAAAAAACATGGCCCTTTCCAACCCCACCTACCCCAAACGGCCCATCAAATGGCACACTGGCCTTCAAGCTGCCCGTGTGAGTTCACTGCACGGGAGGGTCTCACAAAAAGGGTCATAACTCCTTCATCCGAACTCGAAATAAGGTGAAACCAAGTGCGTTATGAAGCTAACTCAAAGGGAATTCATTTGAAATGTCGTGGGATACCTAGTTCCAAATGTGCTGAAAGTTATCATGAAATCAACACATATACACATTTCTTTCATCATCATAAAGTCACTTAAGTCATATACCATGAAGTAGGCCTTCAATAACTCAAGAAGCATTAACCAGATATTTTATCAAACACTTGGTGGGTGTGTAATGCTAGCATTAAACCATGCAATTCAAGAGTGAAATCATGCAAGTAATTTCAATGTAAAACTACCCACCAACAATTGGTAGTACCCTTATGCAATATACATCAAAACTCTTCATCAAATCTCAATATATATCAAAGATTCATAGCTCAAAACATGCTTAAATAGTCACACTTTTATGAAACCCCAACATAGTTCATAGTCAAACTCATAGTAAGTAAGACTCATAAGTAAATCAACTTAGAAACATGCAATTTATGTAAAAGGGAGCTTGGGCACCATGGGTGAAAGGACCCAATGGATAAAACCCATATACCTTAGCTTTGGAGAATTCCTTGATGAAGATTGGATTGAGAACTTGAAGCTTGAATGAATTCCTTAAGATTCGGAAGGAGATTTGGCACTTCAATTTTGAGTGAAATATTTATCTAAGTATTTGAGAGAGTATTGGGGAATGTCTTGTATTATATAGCGTTGAAATATGGCTAAGTATAGATATTTTCACATATGGGAAGACTTAGGACCAAGACCCAAAAGCCTTGGACAGAGCTAAAATAACTGGGCAAAAATAACACTGAGGCGCGCCCCAACCATGTCGCGCTAGGGGCGCGCACTGCTCACTGGAATTTGCAACTTTGAAAAATTATTTTTTGATACAGTCACTCTAAAATCTGGGTTAGACTTATCTTCCACTCAATTTTCCCCCTGATCAAGAATATGAAGTCAGATTTTTGAAATCACGCATGGATTTTGAGATATATGAAAATTACGATTTCAGTCACATTTTTAGGCATTTTTTAGGGTCATTTCAGTTAACTGCTTGATAATGGTAATAAGGTGGAAGTCCCAACTCCCTAAATACCCCTATAGCATGAGTCATACTTATCTGCCCCTTAGAAATTACTTGCTATGTAATTCATGCCCATCCTCTCCCCTATAACATCTCCATAGAGTGAGTCCAAAGCCTTGTTTCCCTTAGAAATTATATGCTACATGTTTATTGCTCTTTTATGCTTTCGTGAAACCAAGAATGTGCTATGCATGCTTAAGAGGCTTATTAGGGATCCCTTTGGGTTCTTATTTGTCGTGTAGCGTCTAGGCCTGTGGCTTGGGGAGCGACATGTTTTGCGTATATCATAAGTCTAGAATATCCATCTCCTTAATGAGCATGGTAGCCTTACATTCCATCTTCATCAAATTGAACACACCTAAAGTGAACTTGTTCTACGGGCCCTAGAGTCAGCCAGCAAAGAAGGAGAAAATTTGGACAACTTGGTGAACTTGAGTGCATACTCCCTCACACTCATCCCTTCTTGCCTTAAGTTCATGAATTCCATCACCTTAGCTTCCCTTATATCAAGAGGTAAGAAACTATTAAGAAAGTGGCCTTAAATATCTCCCAATTAATGGCACCTTCTTCAACTTTCTTAGACTTCTATTGAGTGAACCAAACTTGGGCCACTCCCTTAAGCTGATAAGCCGCTAGTTTGATCTTTTCTTCGAAAGACACCCCCATAATTTTCACCACCTTGTACACCTTATCAGTAAACTCTTGAGGGTCCTCATCTACCTTTGAACCATGAAACTCCTCAGGATTCATTCTAGCAAAGTCTCTTATTCTTGAGGCCAGGGTAAGAGTCTTTAGGGAAGAAACAACTTGAGCCAATATAGTGATTGTGACTCTAAACTCATCATTGGACACTTGGTCCGCTTGAGGGACTTGGGTAGCTTAAGGTGCTTGGTCCACATCAGCATCATTTTCCCTTGGCAGTGGTGCATGTCGTGGAGCTATTTCTGAAAACATCAAGGGACAAACGTTAGGATACGGAAGCTTCAAAGGCACAACATAGAGTTCAAAAGAAGTGAAACTTTTTTCCTAAAATGTCTCATAGCCTCCTATTCATGGATGTGGCATGTTTCACACCAATGAATAAGACGTTACTCAATGTGGCATGTTGGACTACCTGGGATGCTTTCAAACCTTGTGCTCTAATACCACTTTTGTCATGAACCAGACCTGGGCCTAGCTGGGACATGTCGAATTGGACACCAAAGGCATCCCATTCAAGCCTCGTGTTCATATCATAAGCATTCATAATGTAAAACAAGCATACATAAGAGAATAAGAAGGCAAAAGTATATAACAATGAATCATCATAGCTCCTATAGGGAAGTATATATCAATCTATAGTCCAAATCATGTCTCTACATCATAGATCTTAGCAGGGACTAGCACATAACTTACTAGCTCACCCTTAATATATACATCAAAATAGGTAATGCTAAAGTCAAAATGTAAAAAGAAACAACATAGGGCTTGTTTTTGAAACATGGGAAATCACCAACAAATCTTCAAGCTTAAGGATTTGTGTGCTAGCCTCAATATGGAATACACTCCTCGTCGTCCTCCCCTACATGATTAGGTCATGTTGGCAAAATGTATGCATTAACACATAAATTGTACTAAGTATGTAGGTGTTTCATGAATCAAAAGGCATCACATTAGTATCAATATGTATAATTATAGACCAAAAATAAGGACACAATATGCATAAGCATGCTGTTTAAAATCATGAGAAAAAGCATCATAACCTTAATATACATATGTGGAAATAAGACCATAACCGATATTCATAAGACCATGCGGACTATTACATAGAATCCCGATGTTCACTCTACATCGAGCTAAGAGGAGTCCACTTTGTCAAGGTAAACTTGGTGAGAATCCATCATTTGAACCCCCCCACCCCACCCTTTCATCTATCCTAGCACAGTGAATGTCCATCATATAAGTTAATTGGATCCAATAGAATACCTTTAAGGCATAAAACATAAACAACATTCCTATGAGGGCACATAGTTATAGGACTATGGCATCTACCAAAATCCTCTTGGTGCTAAGTCATATACCACAAATTATGTAAAACATGCATATACATAGCTTTCAACATAGTTCATACTTCATTAAAAAAAATCATACTTCCGTAGCTTGTAAATAATCATCATAATCTTCAAATAAACATCATATCTTATCATAAGATTACTTACTTTCATCATGGTATGGATAGACATTCTTACCTTAACATCATCATAACACTAGGGTTTTCATCACCCTCTTTATCATAGCATTATCATAGCTGTCATAACATTATCATTGTCATAATATCATTATCATAATCATTTAAAATATGTTTTCTATAATTGAGATTATAGGCATAAAAAATTATATAGCTTTATCATAAGAGATTAGGGTTAAGTGTGGGCTCATGGACCTTGAGTCAAAGTCATGCAATTGAGTAAAATTCATAGATAAAATATGCAATTAAAAATCAAGTTAGAGCATTAACAAGGGAACCCATATCAAATCATTAAGCCCTAATCATTCAACTTTGAAATCACATACTTTAGCTTAAAAATTGTATACATCGTAAAATTCATCATAATTCATACTTAATTAATCATAATCATCATATAGGAATCATAATCCATGCATTAGGAATCATGACTTAAAATCTCATAAGAAATCATTATGAATTTTGATGAAAAAGAAGGTTTTGGATTAGGCTTCATAGATGAAACTAATCCATGAATGAAGCCCTACATACCTCAAGTAGAATCCTTATAATTGAAGAAGAAAAACTGGAAATCCTTAGTAAACCTTCAAGCTTTAGCTTCAATGGAACCCTTGACTTAGAGGAGAATTATTGAAAATCCTTGAGAGAATTTTGGGAATTAAAAGCTTTGAATGACTTAGGAATAGGACTTAACAGGAGTTAGGTCGGTTCGGGTAGTTAAAGTAGCCAAAAAGACATAGTTTAGGACTTAGATGGATTAAAAAGTCAAAAAACCCCTTCATTAAAAACTACCAAAGTCACCCACGAAACCTCTTCTACAAGTCATGGAATGACTTACGCGTCACATCTTATCTCATGGATTAGGGTGTGATAAAAGCTGAGTTAGTGGAATTGTAGCTTCTAATATACAAATATGCAATATGTCTTATAGAAAAACATACAGGTCGTATAACCCTTTGTAGAAAGACCCCAGACTTAGACAAATTTTGTTTCCTCAAGGCCTCCACCTATGACAATTACTTACAGGTCGTATAATAACTTACTGCTCATCTACTAATTTGTAATTAACTTCCAAAAATCCTTCAATTTCTATACTAATTTGATAATAGCATCAGCTAATATAGTAATTGCATTCTAGAATTCATATTGGGCCAGCCCTTCTGCTTTAGGAGCTTGAGGAGCAGGAGGGGCCGGTTGCTCCTTGGGTGTACGGGCTCTCCTTAGTCTTCCTCTTGGTAGTGGCATAATCTAGAAGAGCAAAACAACATTCGTTATAGGGGGAAAGCCTTATCTTTACACCTAAAGCACGACATAGATCATGAAGAATTGAAACATTTTCAAAAATGCCTCATAGCCTCCTATTCATAGTTATGGCGCGTTTTACAACCATGAATAAGACTCTAGTCGATGCAATGTGTTGGATTTTCGAGGACCATTAACAACCTAGTGCTCTAATACTAACCTTGTTATGACCTAAGCCTCGAACCTAGATGTGACACGGCGAATGGAAAGTTCGAGGACATCCCAAACAAGCCTCTTAGCATATCATGTACACTTCCTTGGTTATGGAAGTAAAATAAGACCATAACAAGAATCAATTATAAAAAGAGAAGAGGGACTAACAGAAGTCTTTCATAATCATAAAACATAAGAAGAGTCAAGCTTATAAGCATATACAATTATAGTATCCAGAAACACCTCTAATTTAGAATGGTGTAGGAGCCAAGACACTTCACGGGATCATCCTCATGATATTAAGTATCTAACATAAAGAAGAAGTCTCAACATAGTATGAATAATATAGATATTGTCCTCAGAGTTGAGGACATACCAAAGCTTTCTTCAAAGAATCGAACTAGCCACACTGAGGAGGATGGTCGATAAGAGCTCCGGTCCCTACATGGTAATATCATGTAGGTATAGAGTATTTGTTAGTACTTGGAATGTACTAAGTATGCAGGGTGCAATGAAACAAAGACATAAGCCGTAATATTCAAAATGCATACATATAGGCAATGGATATAATCTCAATATGGCATGTATGAGCAATGCTTGAAATAAGACATGCATGTAAAACATTTAGCTTGCATAATACATCATACATATATGGGAGGAGACCTTAATTGACATGGACCAAGCGAGCTACTACTTGGAATCCAAGGCATGACAGCCCCTCGGTAAGGTGACGGAGCATGACACCCCCCGACAAAGTGTTTTCTTGTCAAGGCAAAGCAAACATGATAACATGAACTAGATGGATCTACTAGCAAAGCGCATTTAGGGAAATAACATGATCCTATGGTGGCATATGTCACCCCCTCAGAAAGGTGTGGTATAACTAGATAGATCCACTAGAAAGTCATAAGAGAGAATATATATAGTCTTATGGTGGCACATAGTTTAGAGACTAAAGACTTTATATAAGGACCCGTTGAGTTGAGCCCCCATCTTAAGCCTAAATCGGTGCTAAGTCTAATCCCACGGAATACTTGAAATAATCGTACTTTAATCATAACATGAATAACTTGTAAGAGACATGATAACATGACATGAGTAGCTCATTCACATGCTTGACCTCTTCTAGAATAATCATGCTTTAATCATAACATGAATAACTTGTAAGAGACATGATAACATGACATGAGTAGCTCATTCACATGCTTGACCTCTTCTAGTGAGCTTACTTGAACTTGAACATGAGAGTAAAATAATAATCATGCTTGATCCCTTAATTTGACATGAATAGCTCATAAGAGGATAAAAACTTGAAATATGGCTCAACTTGTCACTTGTAACATCGTAGATACTTTTCATGAATTTAATACAAGCTTGGAAGCTCATAATTATCATGAAATCACTTGACTTGAAAATCATGCAATAGTTCATCAACAACTTGGAAATTCTTGTCATGTAATTTCATCAAACACATGGTGGGTTCATGATACTTGTTCAAAATCATGCAACTCAAGAGTATAACAAGAAGGAGTAAATCAATTCAAGTCAACCCTCCAATATTGTAGTAAAACCCTCTTTTGGGTATCTTGAAATTCATCTCAAAATTCACAATAGTTCATAGTTTTCATAGTTCAAAGTATGCATATAAGCTTAAAATAGATATTCATGCTTAATCAATCAATACTTGATAAAAACTCAACATAATTTGTGTTCATAACTCATAATAAGAGATACCCATAAGTAATACAACTTGAAATCATGCCATTTTCATAAAATGAGAAGGTTGGGCTCCATAGGTGGAAGAACCCATGGATGAAGACCCACATACCAAAACTTAGAAATTTATTGGAGTAAACTTGAAGGAGACTTGAAGCTTGATATGGGTTCTTTAGTTCCAAAATTGAGCTTGAAATCTTTGAGTTGAATAAGAGATTTTATAAAGTCTTGGAGAGGTTTTAGAGAAGATTTTTGTGAGTTCTAGAGTTAAAAATGACTAAGTATAGAGGATTTCATGTTTAAATGGCGTTGGATTATTACCCCAATGCCCTGGACAAAATAAGAAAATAGGAGAAAATTTTGCATTTGGTCTGCGCCACATGCGCGACAAGGACCGAGCGTGCATTGCCCAAATATACAATAGCGCGCCCCAGGCGCGCTGCGGCCTGGGCACACAGGGCCACTGGAAGTCAAAAATTAGCAACAATTATTGTTCGCTACGAGTCTACTAAAATCTAGATTTTACCCATTTCCTATTTAATTTTACCCCTGATCAAGAATATAAAGTCAAATTTTTGAAATCACGCACGAATTTTGAGATATATTGAAATTATGATTATAGGATCTTCTGAAGTGCATGAGGGGTGTTTCATAATAAGGGGAAATTTTGTTATTTTCGTCCATTCTATTCCTAAACTACATCGTTATAGGAATGGGAAAGGGACCCTATATTAGCCTTAAAACCTTAAATTCCTCATTCAATCCCTCATTCTTTCAATTTCTAAAATTCTCTTAGGCAAAAGTCTCTCAAGAACAAGCTAGGGAAAAGGATAGGGTTCGAAGGTTTCTTCTTCAAAACTTCAAGTTCATTTCCCCCAAGTTTCCCCAAGGTATGTGAGTTGATTTATGGGTATCCTTTCACCCATAAAGTTCCTTTTAAGTGTTTTACTTTTTTCTCTTTAAGTTTCTTAAGTTAATATGCATGTTTATAATGATTTCATGATATTTATGTTATTAAATGCTATTTATGATATCCTACAACTATTTTAATAAGTATATATGCATGTTTGAACTATTTATGATGACTCCATGATAGGTCTCAATGTCGGTAACAATTGGACATTTTTTATGTTCCTTAAAAAGAGAAATTTCCTTATGACTTATGTGATTTATGATTGTTCCATTTAAAAAGCCTAGCCCACTAGTTTTCAAGTAAAGCTTTATGATATATATGATGATTAGGTCACTAAAGTTAAGTTTTAAGTAATGATTTATCAAAGATATAAGCATTTTGACAAATGCCCTAAAAGATGTTTTAGAAAGGTCCCAAGATGAAAGGACAATCCTCACTTGGTGGTTGATAATGTGCGAGCTACCCCTGTGATTGCTACTTATGATTCTAAATTATATTTTAAAGATTTCGTGGGATGACTTAGCACCGAGTGGACTTAAGATTGGGTTTCATCTCGTTAGTTGACGCATGGCCCATTAAAGTTAAATCTTAATGTTCCTACATGTGCCATCATAGGGGCCCTTGTAGGCTAGGCTAGTAGATCTATATAGGTCATTTATGTTATTATGATACATGCAAAGTTGATGGAGTTTCACCTGGCAACTGTTCTCCTCATTCCAACGTAGGGTGTTATGTTGGATTCCATGTAGTAACTCATGTGGTCTTAAATGTTGGTTAAGGACTACTCCCACAAGGTCATTATTATATGATATATTTTCATTACATGTTATTTCTCATGCATTGAATCTTGTTCATATTGAGGCATATTCCTTGTGCATGTTTAAGCTCACTTAATGTATCTTTCATCTCTTACATACTTATATGTTATATTATGAATGATGGTATTACAATTTCATGCATGCATTACATTTCACATACTTAGTATATTTCAACGTACTAGCACATATTTTGCCTGCATAATTTAACCATGCAGGTACGTGCACTCCTCCACTGGCTCGTGACTAGTATTCAGCGTTCAAGACCAGCTTTGTTATTTATGGTGAGCCCTTAGTTTGGGACTCTTCTATATTTCATTCTATTATGTATCTTAGTTTTATTTTGAGATAATGTATTTGTAGCCTTTTGAAGCGTTTACTTTCTAAGTTGTACTATTATGAATTTCTTTCTATTTGATGGAGATCGACTATTACTGGTCTCGTCTGTCGATGATGTAGTTTGTATGCTTATGGAAAATTATTGTTAGTTATTTTCACTATATTTTAATGTTGTTTCAATGCTTAAATGACCCGTAGTCCCTTTTCCTTAGTTTTTTGCAACTTGTTTTCATTAAATACCTATGAATGCTTAAGATGGCTTGGGTGAGGTGCCTTCGAGTATCTTATTCACCGTGTGATGACTAGGACCCTAGGTTGGGTCGTTATAGTGTTATCAAAGTCTGAGAAATTAGGTCGTGACATCTTCTTTTCTTGTTTCGTTTTCTAAACTTTTATTTTTTTTTCTTTCTTTGCCTTTTCTATTTCTTTTTTCTTTTTTATTTTCTTAACTTATTTTTTTCTTTATTTATTTCTTTTATTTATTTACTATAATTTTTTTTCAATTTGAAAGTATTTGGGCTAAATCTTACCTCTAAGGCAAGAGCTATAGAGCATCTTATAAATCAAGACACAATGTGGTAGTATCGAGTTCTACCTGTAGGGAGTGACTTGTCATTTTGAAGTTCTTGATCTAAGTCTTGCTCTAAAGCAAGAGTTATAGAATATCCCATAAGTTACACATATTGAAATAGTGTAAACTATTGTCCATAAGGCATATATTATTTATTAACCACTAAGCTATGTTTTACCAAGGCAAAAATTATTGTGTTCTCCGTAAGTTAGACTTAGTAAAATGGTGTAAAATATTGTCCATGAGCGAAACTTGTTCTTTGAAGTCCTTCAGCTAAGTCTTGCCTCTAAGGCAAGGGCTATAGAGTATGAGGCAAGACTTATAGAGCATTTAATAAATCAATATATAATATGGTAATGTCAAGTCTTGTTTATGGGCTTAACTTGTTGTTTGGAAGTCCCTAAACTAACTCCTACCTCTAGAGAAATAATTATAGAATATCTCATAAACCAAAACACAATATAATATTATCAAGTCTTACCCGTGAGGTTTAACTTGATATTTTAAAGTCTTTAGGCCTATATATATATATATGAAAAACTCTGTTTGTCTTTCCATGTACAACTACATAAAATTTAAACTTCTTTTCTGTATT
>DF365527.1:0-19826 GCA_000787875.1 Solanum virginianum
TGATCCGGCAAGGGTTCGCCGGAGATGAGGCCAAGAGTTTTCCGGCCAAGATACCATGGATATTCAATTATTCAGATAATCGGAAAGATACCATTATCTCTCTTTCCCATGAATAACATTTTAACAAAGACAAAGAAAAGTGAGCCTTACAGCAGCTGAGCAGTAATCTGCAAGGTATTCCGGAACAGAAGGTATTCCTTCAGGAAAGCCACTTCGCTCAAGGTCATCACTCTCTTCTAGATCTTCTAATGAAGTTTTCTCAAAGTGGTACTGACAGAAAAAGAGGAATTTAGAAATTTTCTTATTCAGCTCCAAAAATAGTCCTGTGAAACTGAAATTCCCAACAAGATAATTAAGCTAAACAGTGGTTCATGTAGTCATACAAAATATTATAAGAATAGATTTACAAGTTGAAAAAGAGTGGCAGTACCAAGCGGCTATGAGCAACATCAGATATCTGATTACCCAAAGTCGAGAGCTCCCAATCAAGAATTCCTATGACTCTGTCCTACAAGATCAACTGCAGAGTCAGGAGCTCCTTCTTTTATGGGGGAATTTGACACATATTGAGAAGGACTATTAATTGCAGAGACTATCAGAAAGAATGAAGAATGACTGCACCTCAGTGGGATGAAATACAACATTGCTCCACCTCAGTGGGATGAAATACAACATTGCCTATCCGAAAGTCACCGTGTACTAAACCAGCTGTTTCCTCTAAGGAATCTTCAAGGGGAATATGTTGTCGCAACCAATCAACCAGCTCTAACATTTTAGGGTGTCTCCTGGACTTGCCCTCGCCAGTAGATAAAAGATATTGTTCGGCCCACCACTCCACCTGAAGTAGGTCGGAGAATTTATCAAACAACAGAAGAACTCATAAGCATGACATTGAATACCATCCTCAAAGACCAAAAAAAGGGCAAGTCTGGTGCAATAAAGCTCCCACAATGCTCAGGGTCCGGGGAAGGCCCGACCACGAGGGTCTATTGTACGCAGCTTTACCTTGCATTTCTGCTAGAGGCTGTTTCCAAGGCTTAAACCCGTGAGCTCTTAGTCACATGGCAACAACTTTACCAGTTACTCCAAGGATCCCCTTCACCATCCTCAAAGACAAAGGAGCATAAATCAAGTCACACAGAAAGGATAGCTGAACGATGCAGGGTATAAATGCTGTAACTTTTGTTGTTTCTTGTTTTCGAGCAACAGGAAGGCACATTATATTAGTTGCCTAGCATGACAAACGTCAAGTTTCAAGACCAATGCAATATAAAACTACATCCAAATTTATTTTTCCCAAGAAATATAAGCTTGAGCACCTGTGTCTTACAGTAGTCTTTCCGGCTCCCGTAGTTACCTAAACCCATTGCATCAACATTGGCAGAGTGAATAGAGGCCAACGCTTGAGAAACTGCACGATATATATCCCTCCTTCTCTTAGGCGATGCATCCTAAAATAGATGGAGAGAACTTTTTATCTGGATAATTTTCACAATGCAAGTAATCTTGGAGTATTAGGTTGAAAACAGCATTCATACAGGTAGGTTTGGATCTATAAATATACTCCCTTCCAAATACTCCATAATGTAAAACGGAGTACCAATAACACTTGAATCTGTACACAAACAGAATACTTTGGGGACAGGAACCCGAGTACGAGTACCTAATGCATGTAGAACCTGAAAAATCAAAAATCGAAATGTCAAAGATAAACACAACCAAATATTAACTAACAGAATAAAATTAATAGAGTCCTCTGTAGAGGTGTATTCTGCAACAACACCATGTAAGACAAAAAGTATCATAACAATGTGCAGGTCCGACCCATGCCCACCTCCAAGAAAAACAAAACTACATGACCAATTGATGGTAACTAATTATAAATAAATCCATCAGAGAAACAGAATATACAACCTCATACTCTCTCTCAACAGCATGAACAGATGCCAGCAACTTTCCAGGCGGTTTCTTTCTCAACACATATTTCTTAGCAAAAGTTCCTGAATGAACCTCAATGAGAAAAGTAGGATTTGAATAGCCATACCCAAACTGATTCACAAGCGAGACAACATTTTCAATATGAAGAAATTTGAAATTAAAACGGTGATAGAAATGTAAGAAGTGCATAACAGGAACATAGGTATGTTTTGAGCTTGTAGTGAAAACTTTATCCAAAAATAATATCCAAAAACTCGCAAATGTGAGTAGTACAACCATTTGTAATATGCATCTTAGTACAACAGCAAAGAACTAAGGAAATTAATCATCCTATCTACTTCCTCTACCTTTTTAATTTGTACACTGAAAGGCTAAAAGTGATAAAACATCTAGACTTTAAGTTACAAATATCCCTTCTGCCTTCAATGTATCTCTAATTTCTTTCCTTCCATACAATCAAATCCACTATACAACTACTGATATAGTGTTCCACAATTTTTTGTCATCTTTGTGTAGTCCCCTTCTATTCCTCTAGGCAAATTCCAAGGGTGCAAATAGGAAAATCCATCTTTTTGGAAAGAACTTTGGCCTAACGACGGAAAAAAGTCATGGTTTTATCATCTCATCATCCTTAACAATGTACCAGTTCTTTAGGAGATTCTGGGATGCACCATTCAAATTCAAGCAAATTCACGAACATGTATAATTTAATCTTATAATCGGAACATACATATAATTATCATATCATTTATTTTCATATTTATCAGGCACAAAAGAGATATAAAGAATCTATTGTGCATTGTTGGTTTTCTTCAAAAGAATGAATGGGACAGCAAAAAAACTAAAAGTTCAATAGCTTTTAATAATTTTATTGAGCATTAAGGTGCTTTAAATAGCCAATACAAAATAAAAATCTGCAAAATTTGAAATTTAAAATAACTTAAAATATTTCGACAACTCAAACCAACCGGCTAAAATTCAAAATTCAAATTTATCCGAATACGATATGCACAGAGTACAAAAAATAGCAATGCACAAAACTTGTCCAAACTTACACTAGTAACAGTAATTAATTGCAAGCAAAGGAATTTTTTCATTAACATACATTAATCTCAGTTCAGCTATAGTTTTGAAGCTCAAATAAGTTGAATTTTAACTATAATTTTTTCAAAATAAATCGATTTCAGACCTGAAAAAGAGTGAAATTTTGGATATTTGAAGGGAATCCATGAACATTAGCAGATGCATATTGAAGAAGAGCTTCAGTATCAAAACTGTGAGCCGGGTCGACCCGTTTGGCAAGGTCCGAAGTCCGATTCGCCATCTAAAATCACAGTAAAAACTGAAAAGGAAAGGAAGAGGAGATAAAAAATCCCACGTTTATGTTTTTTTTTTTATAAATAATAAAAATTCTTATTTTTTCATTTTTATTTGTCACTATTTTATTTTTCGAAATCAATTTAACGAAACTTCAAAACCAAGTTGAAGTAGCTACATTTAATATTTTTAATTTAAAATTTAGATGGTTAAAGAATTATAAGAAAAATATTATAAATTATGATAAAAAGATACATTTTAAAATATTGACCAAAGTTCATATAATTTTACTTTGATAAATGAAGTAGTAACAAATAAAAGTGAACAAAGGAAATAATGATTGTGTGATTGTTCCCTTTATTAATCATAATTGTCAATTTCGAGTTTTGATTATGAAAAAAATTAAAATAATTATGTGAATAAATTTTTTTTATTTTTGCATATGCTACGAACGATGATACTCTCTACGTCTCATTTTAGTTGTCATATACACTAAAAATAATTTTTTCAAATTAGTTGTTAAATTAGATGATCAAAAGAGAACTAATTATCTTTTTTCAACTTTTGAATTCTTACTTTGTATTTCCTAAATTGGAAAGAAAAAATAGTGTGGATCTTGTAGTAGCTATGGTCTATGGATATCATTCACTAGGTCGCTGTAGATGGTCTCGTAAAATTTAAAGTCAAACAGAGTAGTAGATCACTCTTATTCTCAAAATATTCATATATTAATACACATAAATTTTTTTTAAAAGATTCTGAATTCTATATCGTGACCTCTAAAATCTAAAAAAAAGTGGCATATGTTCTGCTAAGGCTATAAATATCATTCACTGGGTCATTATAGATGAATTTTGATTTTGTATTAGTTAAATTCTGTAAAAATAATGGTGTGAATTATGTAGTGGATACAAGTGTCGTTAACTAAGTCTGTACAGATGGTCTCATAAAAATTAAAAATGGGGTAAAAAAATCAAATAGTCATACTTTCAAAATATTCATAAAATTTTGTGACACATAAAATTTTTTTTAAAAAAATTATGTTCACTTTTCAAAAATAATAAGTATTGTTGAATAGATCGTCATTAATGAATTCACAAAATTTAAGCTCAAACATAATTAATCACATATTTTGAAAAATTCATTAATTAATGCATACAAAAAATTGGATTTTCCTAAATACCTATTCCGCACACGAAAATGGCTGAAAATAGCATTCGCCTTTCGAAAATAATAAGTACAATTTAATAGATTGTCAACGATGAATCCATAAAACTTGAACTCAAACAGAATCGGTTACATATATTTAAAAAAAATATGAACCAACATCCATGTAAAATTGAGATTTTCTTAAATTCCTATTTTGTGACACATAAACTCAAAAAAAAATGATGTATATCTTTCAAAAACAATGAATATCATTTAGTAGGTCGTTACAAATGAACATTCAAAATTTTGAACTCAAATAGCAAACAATTTGAAATAATTTTTTAAATTCTTATTTTATAACATATCAAATTTAAAATAATAAGACATTCATCTTTCGAAAAAAAATAAATATAATTTAGTAGATCATCATCAATAAACCTACAAAATTTGAGTTAAAACAAATTTTGTCATAACACAAAAAAAAAGACTTAAAATCTTACATTCCTATTTCATTACATCAAAGAACTAAATTTTTTTTTTTAAAAAAAAAGGAGAAATATCATTAATATAACTTCAATAAAAACTAGTCATTAGGTTTGTAACGACCAGCTTGCCAAAATTGGGAGGACTAGCTTGGCCAAATTTTGTTCCAATATAGTCGGTCGATTAATTTTCAAAAAAATACGTAAATTAATATACACAAAAAATATTTAATAATTGAATCCCTATTTTGTGATGTTAAAATGTTGAAAAAAGAGATAATCGTAAATAAAAATGCAACAAATATTGACTATCGGGCTTGTGAAGCTTATCTTGGCCAAGTTAAGAGGTCAATAAAATCGATTGACTAATTTTTTAAAAATTATTGAATTAGCACACACAAAAAATATTTATAATCTTGAATTTTTATGTGACATCGATATACTAAAAAAAAATGTAAAGTTATTCAGAAAGATGCAATGAGTATTTATTGTTAGGTATGTGAGGATTGGCCTTGCCAAGTTTGGATTTCAAGGAGTCGATCAATTGATTTTTCAAAAAATCAATGAACTAACAAACAAAAAGATTTTAAAATTTTGAATTCTTATAATTTCAATTTGCATCGAAAGGATATGCACTCTATCCGTTCTTGTTTATGTGACATGTTTTTTTTAATTTGTTTAAGAAAGAATATAGTATTTTTATATTTATTGTCAATAATTTTATTATAAGATTCCCAACTTATAACATAAATAATTATAATTTGTTTAGACCATAAATTTCAAAATCTTTTCATTTTCCTTTGAAATTCAATGACAAGTCAAACTATATATCTCACATATGAGAGATGACTATGAAGTTGGCGGGGCAACAACCACCAGGTTGCAGTGGGACAACAGTTACTCCTCCATCTTTAATTAGAAAATGTCAAGGATCAAGTCTTGAGATTGGATTCACGAGAGCTTTACCCCTCGATGTTAGAATTTCTCAATCCAAAATGGGGTTAATTGGACTCAAAATAAATACTCTGTTCATTTCTATTTGCCAATCATTCCAAAAATAAATTTCACTTTTACTTATCACTTTTAATAAATCAAGAAAAGTTAATCTTCTTATATTTTAATTGCACGTTCTACCCTTAGCATCAACTACTTATTCTCCAAATTATTTTCTAAAAACTTATATTAAATGCCAATTAATATGAATATTATAATAAAATACTTGTATCATTATTATTTCGTACAATATCTAAAATAAATCAATAAAAATGAATAGGAATATATGCCAAACATTGGTTGAAAAAAAAAACAATGGTGGGCAAGGATCATATGAGATAATCTTTTTAAAACCTCCTTATTGACTTCATGAAGTACTAAAATATTAGTTGTAAAATTGCTGAATCAATTTTCACCATCAGAATTTAGATTTCTATACATTACAAGACTAGGGTATACAGCCTTTTATTATCATGCAGCTCCCTTATTAATTTCATTTTATATTGTATTTCGCGATATACGAGTAATGTATAAGGTTTTTAGAGCCTGGATTTCCTTAACTCAGTTTTCGCGATTGTCCCCAAGTGTACTTCATCAGGACCATCTGCGATTCTCAATGTCCTAGCAGTAGCCCAGAGATGAGCAAGAACAGTATCACCTGATAAACCAGCAGCACCGTGCACTTGCATTGCGGTATCAAGCACCATCAATGCCATGTTTGGTGCAGCAACCTGCAAATCAAACGCCTCGTGGTGAAGGATTCAAAAGAGGAACGTGATGCTAATCGTGTAAACATTGGTCGTGATGATCTAGCTCACCTTTGCCATTGCAATTGTAGCACGGGCCTTTTTGTTTCCAAGGCGGTCGAGCTGATCAGCAGCTTCCAGAACCAGTAATCTGGTTTTCTCTAGTTCTATTCGACACTGCAAGCATCAGAAGTAAACGCTGTTCATGTAAACATTACTATAGAATTGAACGAAAGAAGAGAGACAAATTAGCTTTTTTTATCTGCAAACATTGTGCAAACTTAAGGTTGGAAGAAACTTACTTTGGCCACATCTGAAAGGAATGAACCGTGTTCGGCAATTAATTTTCCGAAAGCTCGTCTTTCAAGAGCCCGTTGAACCATCATCTGCATGCCGCGTTCAGCTGCACCTATTAGCCTCATGCAGTGATGTAATCTTCCAGGGCCTAGCCTACCCTGCAAGAATACAATTGAAGCAATAAACCAAGTTTCAGATGACCATTTCAATATGCTGCATAGATTTTCACCTAAAGAACCCAAAACATGCAGTTATTTGGGGCGGAAATGAATGATTGCCAGGTAAACGATGACATAAAGGAGGGAACTTAGACAATTCACTTTGCATGCAGGGAAGTCTGCTGATAGGAATTCCTCAGGATGTATTATGGTTTTTTGTCATTTCAAATGATGTCCCCTTATAGAATGTCCTGGCTAACTCCTAGTTGTAAAGATAACGGGCTTCTCTATTTTTCTTTGTTCTCTCCTCCCCGAGCCTTCATTTTTCCTTATCAAGAAAAAAGAAAGTGGCTTGTTCATCAGTGACACCACAAAACCTCATTTTTTATGTACTTCTCTAGGTCAGGGCAACTCAAGGGAAGGTGCAAAAGAAATCATGTTTGTTTGGATAAAAATAAACTTATGGTACTTTTTATCACAATAATGCTCGAAAGAAAAGCTCAAATTTAAACATATGATTCCTCAAAAAGCAAAGACCTTTACCTGGGCAATCTCAAAACCACGCCCCTCACCAAGTAGAATATTGTTCATAGGGACAGATACATTCTCAAAGAATATTTCTGCATGTCCATGAGGTGCATCATCAAAACCAAATACTGTCAGCGGTCTCTTTACCGTAATACCTGGAGTATTGATGTCTACCAAGATCATGGATTGTTGTTTATGCTTTGGAGCAGTAAAGTCGGTTTTGCCCTGTCATTGATTCAAACTAGCTGCATTCAAGAATGAATTATAGAACAGAAATCAATCAGTTCTAATGCAGTTAAAATTTTCATCCGAGGTTATTCAAGAATGAATTATAGAACAGAAATCAATCAGTTCTCCTTTGGAAAATGAAGACTAACCATCACAATGAGAAGTTTGCACCTCGGATCCATGGCTCCACTGGTCCACCACTTCTTCCCATTGATGATATAAGTGTTTCCATGCCTATAGAATGCATTTTTTCGCATAATTCAGCTTCTTAAACTCAATAACTCTAGCATTTGAGTGTAATATGATCGAAATCTTGAAAAAAGCGTGGGTGTATATGAAAACACAGAACAATCAGGCTGAATCCGATCCCTCTAGATTCATGGAAAAGGTTCTTTGGTCCCAATATCCGAGATTGCAAGATAATAATCAGATCCCGATGTGCATTACAAACTTCTTTCATTTGGTATGTCACACAGTACACATGCTAATGCTTTAAGTGTTCCCACACAAGTTTTGAGAAATCCAGCATGAGGTGAAATTATTAAAAAAAAAACTTTAGGATATTGATTTGATAAATAATTTAATTGTTTCCTTCACCACTAAAATAATAAGGCGTACACGACTAGCTCCTTATAAAAAAATGCCCCATCGAACCATGCAAACAACAGGAGATTACTACTTCAGACAACAAGGAAGAGAATAATGGGAGTATGGGACTGAGGAACATTAGAGAGTAACATGATTCGAGAAGCATCTTAACAAGAGGAAACTGCTCATGAGACAAGAGAAAAGGAAAAACCAGTGAGAAGCTCTTGGTATCATTTCCTGCATCTTGTGTTGAAAATCTCTTATTCTGCCTTTTCTCCCCATTGTTTTTCCCACTTCACACCCCGTTCCAACCCCCTCATGGCCCCAAGCCTCCCCAAGAGAGGGGAGGAATATATAGAAACCGCAACTGATGATACAGAAATTAAGTCTACGCTTTTATACTCCCGATATACCCACTGGTCGTTATGGCGATGCTGAAGCATCTTATGCCCAACAATACGACCATTGTACGATAACAAATTTCCAAGAATAAGAAATGAAAAAGGGTAAATTTTCTTTCTTTTTAACTCCTCAAAGATGCAGCTTGTACCTTTTGATGGAACATTCTATATTAGTGGCATCTGAGGAAGCAACTTGTGGCTCTGTCATTGCAAAGCCAGAGCGTATCTTCCCCTCAAGCAAGGGAACAAGCCATTCCTTCATCTGTTGCTCATTCCCGTAACGCAGTAATACCTGAAAGGGCAAAGGCGGCCAAGAGAGTGAGAGATAACAAATATTGAACTGAAAGAGGCAGAAAACAAGCAAATGTCCTCTGGGAATCTGGTTTAGTTTCTCACTGGACACATTATCCTCTAGAAGTTGTGCAAGTGACCATAAATCATCATCTACTTATAGAAGAAAAATAGTTTATCATCTTTTGAGTTGTTTATCCAATAGTTGCGGTAGAAATCTCCAACTTTTAATTCAATAAAAATACAGTTCCTTTACCTCCATATTTCCTGTGTCAGGCGCCCCACAGTTGAAAATCTGTGGCGCCCAAACAGAACGACCCATAATTTCACAAAGATATCCATACTCGAGGTTTGAAAGGCCAGCACCTAATAAGCGATTGAATTTGTTGTCAACTAGAGTATCATTTCCGCTGCCAAAAATCAGTTCTCTTGCCCGTGCAGCACTATCAAACTGCATATTGAAAAACAATATTATATAAATATCTTGGAAAATTAATTCTACTGAAAGTATCTGTTATGCCAGAATAAACCCTTGCAAACTCACCGGTATCCACAGGTTCCAAAGGCCTTCTCTTTTTGCCAGCTCCTTTAACTTCTCCTCGTCTGGGTGAATTGTCCAGCGCATGGTAGACTGTGCAAGCTTGTAAAAGTCACTTTCCCTTGGATATATGTGATCCTCCATGAACTTAATCAATTTGTCTCTCAGATCTTGAACCTTCCCATTAGGCACAAATTTCCCACTGGTAGGCGTTACTTGATTTTTCCCACATCCAAAAAGCCTGATATGATCCTCTCTAGTTGTTTCTGTTAGAGAAAATCACAATAAATTCAGGGCTGAGAATTTAGGAGAAATGTAAACAAGTCAAATGTTGATTTTTCAGTAACCGTTTGCGAATTCACGCAACAGAAAAGATTTAACACAAGATAAATATGTGTCGACTTGTGCATGCTACATTATGTTTCAGAGGATAGTAGGTACTAAAGCCGAGTTAAAGGAATCTATGAAAATCAAATGACATTCAAGTCATGAATAATGAGCAGCTAATGTTGTGATTTGAGAACAGTAATACAAGATTTTGCGCCACCGTCATTGTGGATTCTCGATACACACATACACAAAAGGTTTAGGAATAACTAAAAGATCAGCAAGAAAAACGAAATTAAAGGGAAGGATTTTCTAAGCTTATCCAGAATACAGTCATAAAAAAGCAATATTTACCAGATGGTGGTTGAAGGGGGAGAACAGATTTTCTTTCAATAAATAACCATGCAGTTTTGATGAAGGAATCAGCCTTTTCCCCGGCAAACCGGGCACGTTCACCTCCAGAAGCATTACCCTATAAAGTGAATATAAAGTCATATGTTGGATTATTAATCCTTCTTAATAAAAGTCCATGGAGCAAAAGAAAGTGATATCATCCACACTGCGGGTGAAAATAGCAATACCATGATCCATCTATTGTGTATACCAGCAAATATTGAAGCCGCACGAAACAAAGAAAAGGCAAACATAGAACTTCCATTGATCAACCGGCCAAGGTCTTCCCTGATTGCCAATATTAAAGCCAAAGAAGAAACAGTTAGAATCCTGACATAAGTGAACCTTCTGTACAATTAAATTAGCAACTGGAGTTCACAAAACGTGTAATGGCAGCTTAACTTTCCTGTATTATTCTCTTTTTCAGACTCATTTTCTCTTTTGAGTAGGGTATTGGGGGCTTGTGGCTGATGATGATAATGTAATCATGAATATCAAGAAATTGGAAACGAATAGTTAAATCTCTACACTGTTATTTTCTAGAGACTAACAAAAGAGACCATGAAATTTAAGATGACAATAGTGCTCCATAGATATTCAATTATTTAGATAATGGGAAAGATACCACAGGTAGGCATTCCTAAAACATACAATAATCTATGCTCTCTTATCCAATATTTTTCTCGTTGCAAAACAACATGAACAGATTCTTTAGTGCTGACTGATGAAATTCATTGAACTAGTCAGTTGAAGAATACCATAGAAGAAATCCCTCTTCCCATGAATAACATTTTAACAAAGACAGAAAAGTGAGCCTTACAGCAGCTGAGAAGTAATCTGCAAGGTATTCTGGAACAGAAGGTATTCCTTCAGGAAGGCTGCTTCGCTCAAGGCCATCACTCTCTTCTAGATCTTCTAATGCAATATTCACAAAGTAGCGCTGATAGAAAAAGAGGAAGAAACAAGGAATTTAGAAATTTCCTTATTCAGCTCCATAAATAGTCCTGTGAAACTGAAATTCGGGACAAGATAATTAAGCTAAATGGTGGTTCATGTAGTTATACAAAATATTATAAGAAAAGAATTACAAGTTGAAGAAGGGTGGCAGTACCAAGCAGCTGTAAGCAACATCAGACATCTGATTACCCAAAGTCGACAGCTCCCAATCAAGAATTCCTATGACTCTGTCCTACAAGATCAACTGCAGAGTCAGGGGCATCTTTTATGGGGGAGGGGGGGAATTTGACACATATTGAAAAGGACTATTAATTGCAGAGGCTACAAGAAAAAATGTAAAGATTTATCAAACACTGTGAATGACTGCACCTCAGTGGGATGAAATACAACATTGTCAACCCGAAAGTCACCATGTACTAAACCAGCTGTTTCCCCTGAGGAATCTTCAAGGGGAATATGTTGTCGCAACCAACCAGCCAGCTCTAACATTTTAGGGTTTCTCCTGGACTTGCCCTCACCAGTAGATAAAAGATATTGTTTGGCCCACCTCTCCACCTGAAGTAGGTCAGAGAATTTATCACACAACAGAAGAACTCATAAGCATGAGTTGAATACTGTCCTCAAGGACAAAGGAGCATAAATCATATTGCACAGAAAGGGTAATTGAATGATGCAGTGTAACTTTTGCTGTTTCTTGTTTTCGAGTAACAGGAAGGCACACTATATTACTTGCCTAGCATGACAAATGTCAAGTTTCAAGACCAATGAATGAAAAACTACATTCAAATTTATTTTTCCCAAGAAATATAAGCTTGAGCACCTGTCTCTTACAGTAGTCTTTCTGCCTCCCGTAGTTACCTAAACCGATTGCATCAACATTGGCAGAGTGAATAGAGGCCAACTCTTGAGAAACCGCACGACATATATCCCTCCTTCTCTTAGGTGATACATCCTAGAATAGATGGACAGCACTTTTTATCTGGTTAATGATTCAACCAAAAAGAAGCAAGCTACATTTATCGAATTCACAGTTCAAGTAATCTTGGAGTATAAGGTTGAATACAGCGTTCATACAGGTAGGTTTGGGTCTATAAATATACGGCCTTCCAGATACTCCATAATGTAAAACGGAGTACCAATAACACTTGAATCTGTACACAAACAGAATACTTTGGGGACAGGAACACGAGTATGAGTACCTAATGCATGAAGAACCTGAAATATCAAAAATCAAAATGTCAAAGATAAACACAATCAAATACTAACTAACAGAATCAAATAAATGAAGTCCCCTAAGGAGGTGTATTCTGCAACAACACCACGTAAGACAAGAAGTATCATAACTATGTGCAGGTCCGACCCGTGCCCACCTCCAAGAAAAACAAAACCACATGACTGATTGACTGTAAGCAATTACAAATAAATCCATCAGAGAAACAGAATATACAACCTCATACTCTCTCTCAACAGCATGAGCAGATGCCAGCAACTTTCCCGGTGGTTTCTTTCTCAACACATATTTCTTAGCAAAAGTTCCTGAATGCACCTCAATGAGAAAAGTAGGATTTGATTGGCCATGCCCAAACTGATTCACAAGGGAGACAACATTCTCAATATGAAGAATTTTGCAACTAAAACTGCATTAGAAATGTAAGGAGTGCATCACCGGAACATATGTATATTTGAGCTTGTAGTGAAAATTTTATCAGAAAATAATACCCAAAGGGTGCAACTGTGAGTAGTACAACCATATGTAATATGCATCTTAGTGCAATAGCTACACCTGAAAAGAACTAAGGAAATTAATCATCCTATCTACTTCCTCCACATCTTTAATTTGTATACTGAAAGGCTAAAAGAGATAAACATCTAGACTTTAAGTTACAAATATTCCCTTTTGCCTTCAACGTATCTCTGATTTCTTTCCTTCCATAAAGTCCACTATACAGCTACTGGTATAGTGTTCCACTATTTTTTGTCATCTTTGTGTAGTCCCCTTCTATTTCTCTAGGCAAATTCCAAGGGTGTAAATAGGAAAATCCATCTTTTTGGAAAGAACTTTGACCTCAGGAGGGAAAAAAAAGCCATGGTTTTATCATTTCATCACCCTTAACAATGTACCAGTTCCTTAGGAGAGTCTGGGATGCACCATTTAACTTCAAGCAAATTCAAGAACATGTATAATTTAATCGGAACATCTTTACAAGGTAGTGGTAAGGTTTGCGTACATTTTACCCTCCCCAGACCCCACTTGTGGGATTCCACTAGGTATGTTGTTGTTGTTGTTATGTGTATAATTTTCATATCAGATACTTTTAATATTTATCAGGCACAGAAGAAATGAATCTATAGTGCATCCACCCACACAGTACAAAAAATAGCACACAACGGAAGAGGGACTCATATAGACGATACCAATTAGTTGGGATTAAGTTTTAGTCATGTTGGCAAAGAGTCCTTTGGATTTGTTAGAGATTTATACACGGTACCAGTAGGAAATGTAGAGAACTTATTTTGTTTAAATATTTGGATTAAGATGGGTTCAAATAGAGCAACATAAATAGTGAGGATCATACCACCGGGCCCAGGATTTACTCAGGTTTTGACTAACTGTAGTTCTTTTCATTTCAGGAATTTAGAATTGGCTCCTTCTCACTTTTACAAGCTGAATAATGAAACTCCGAAACTAGATCTGCTTTTCTTTTGCAACTCAGTTTCCAGCTTCCTAATTCCTGTTGTGTTCTGAACTCCATTTGAAGCCTTGAGAAACTTTCCTTCCTAAAGCTGCATTCACAGTAACTTCTTTCCAGGTCTTTTAAGATTTGAATTGTTGCAAGCTAAACCGGCACCTCCAACCACACACAGTTCAGATATAACAAAACTGCTAAATTGTCAAAAAGCTCAAGCCAAAGCAACCCTTCTTCATTGTACAGTCAGCATTTCCTCAATATTTCTTTCAGTTTAGTTCAATCAGAAATTTGCTATGCAGTTCATTGTTCATAAAACACTGCCAGAATTCTTCAGATGTTTTCAAGTGCATATGAGCTGACTCATCTCCAACATAAGGAAATAGACAAATTATGAAAACTCTCAAATTAGTTGTACCACTCTCTCTACATATATTTATGCTCTAATTCAAGTTTTAAGTCTTGAAAAGTTTCTGCAAACAATAACAACCTCCATTTCAAAGCGTTATGTCTTACACCTTCTCAATAGATTACAAAACAATATTTGACTACAAAAAATGCAATAGCAAGCATAAATAATTCTCAGGAATGAACCAAATGGAATCAGTTGTTACCAGCCACACTCTTAGTGTCACCTACTAATCAATGAAGAGTCTGAAAACCATGGATGATCAGAGTATAAATCGCAACAGAGACAAAAACATTTGATGATTCTTCCCACAAACCTAAACATAGTACTTGAGCTTGTGAGAGGTACCATGTATCCGATGGAATAGTCAAGATGTGAGCAATTAATCCATGAGAATTTTTTTTTTTTGGGCAATTTGATAAGTTGCATAGAGCCATAATTAGAAAAAAAAAAGTTTCATTATGTAATTAAATATGAAAGATCGAGTCTTGGGGGATCCTTCCTTTCTCCGAACGGAACGAAAAAAAGACAGGTGATTCCCGAAATATCTTTCTGGATATTCCTCAATGTCCCGGCTATTCACGGAGCATCAGAAGCATAAACATCATCACAAAATCGAAGTGTGCTTTCATAAATAGTTAGTCATAATTCACTTAGTTTCTCTTTTTCGATTTTCATCATCTATGAGCAATCAAACACACACAAAAAAAAAAAAAAAAAGAAAAAAACCAAACTTACTCTAGTTACAGTAATTAATTGCAAGCAAAAGAATTTTTTCATTAACATGCATTAATCTCAATTCAGCTATAGTTTTGAAGCTCAAATAAGTTGAATTTTAACTATAATTTTAAAAAAAAAAAATCGATTCAGACCTGAGAAACAGTGAAATTCTGGATATTTGAAGGGAATCCATGAACATTAGCAGATGCGTAACGAAGAAGAGCTTCAATGTCGAAACTGTGAGTCGGGTCGACCCGTTTGGCTAGGTCCGAAGTCCGATTCGCCATCTCAAATCACAGAAAAAACTGTAAAAGGAGAAGGAAGCGAAGATACAAAATCTCACGTAGTCTCGTAAAGTGACTTTGTAAATGTCAACTTTGCGAATATCGAAGTTTGTCTTGATGATTACGTTATTATATTTCTTCAGGCTTGAAATTCGTAAAAATAATTCATTAATTTAATATTTTTCAAGCAGTTTAATTATATATTTTTTTAACTGTTTTAATTATAATTTTACAATATTAGTCATGATAAATTATTTTTGTGAATCTCTTAATTTAATATTTTTAAAACATCTTAATTATATTTCTTCGGCTGCTTCAATTATGATTTTACAATACTAACCTTAATAAATTATTTTGTGAACAAGCAGACAGCTCACTGCCAACATGATTGCTTGAGTTAGTTATTTCTTCGTCGTTATTATATGAGACCCACAAAAAAAACTTACGGGTTTCGCAATTTAATATTTCTAAAGAAATTTGATTATATTTCTTTGGCTACCTCTAAGTCTAATAATTAACAACTTAAAATTTTTAAAATACATACAAAAAATCTATTCTCATCACAAAAATTGAGATAAAAAAATATCTCTCGCACAAGCTTTCATGACTAGTATTAATCATAATTGTCGATTTCGAGTTTTGAATATAAAAATATTATGGATAGAGAGGCTATCCAACTGAGTTTAGGGATGGCAATGAGGTGAGCGTGGGGCGGGTTGAGCTCAACCCACAAACTTTTTAAACTATCTCACCCCGCACTGCCGGATGAATTTTTTCGTTTTCAACTCGCCCCGTCCCCCTTGCATAGACCCGTCCAGCATAAACTCGTGTCGCTTAAATTTTAAAATTATTTTATTTTTTAATTGAATTTAATTTTTTCCTGCAATATCTCAACAACTAATTTATTTGACATTTTAACAACTAACAATTACTGGACATATCTAGTGTAAATTTTAGAAAAAATTAAAATTAAAGTCAATGTTTAATATAAAAAATTTATATATTTGATTTTTACTAATTACAAAGATTTCATATCTTTGAATTCATATTTAATTTTTTAAACCTGCAACCCGTTCCACCCCCACATTAGTTCTAAAAATAGGTAATTCGATCCTCGCCACACCCGCACCATACTATATAACTTTAAATCTACCCCTTTCCGTCCCACCCTGTAGTCATCCCTAACTAAGTGTTATCCAACACAATTCAAAATATGAGTATTGAATATTAAATAAAATATTAAAATAATTATGTGTGAAAATATGTATTATTAAAAATTCAAAATAATTTTAATTGAACAAAATGATTTTGTTGTTTTTGCATATGCTACCAATGATAACACTTCCTACGCCTTATTTTAATGGTTAAATATACTAAAAAATAATTATTAAATTAGATAATCAAGAGAGAATTAATTTTTTTTAATTTTGTCCTTTGTTTTAGATACAAGAGGTATATATATAAATAAAATTTTTAATTATTATAAGCTAACGGAGTCGATCGATCCATTTTCGAAAATTCATGTAATCATGTTAGTAATATTTATATTTTGCCGCATGGAATGTTGAATTTCTTACTGTATGTTTTCCCATAAAAGCATTGCACACATTGTATAGCCTTTAGAAAATTCATTTTGTTTCTTTCTCCAATTTTTAAAAATATATTTAGATTAAAGTATTCAAAGTGGTCTCTTTTCCAATTTTATACATCAATTTTGTATATGTTAAAATTAAAATTCAAATATCTATGAGATGCTCTAATATAATTAATCATTAGAGGAAGCTAATGATGAATCTTTGCTCTTTTCTTCTTAATAGTAATTAATTATTGCCACCACCTTCACATGACTAATCATAATTTTAACACATAATTAGAGTGTTAGGTTTTGTTTCTAGCTAGTTAATTAGTCTTGCTATAGTATTTTGGTTAAATTAAACTAAACCAAGATTCCTGGAATATCTAATTGATGTTAATTATTTTTTATATCAATTTGCACCGAAAGGATATATATTCCATCCGTTCTTGTTTATGTGACGCATTCTTATTAAGTCTATTTTTTAAAAAATGTATTTTTATATTTATCGTTAATAATTTTATTTTAAGGTTCCCAACTTATAATATAAATTATTATAATTTGTTTTAGACCATAAATTTTAAAATCTTTTTATATTCTTTTGGAGATGACCATGAAGTTGGTGGGGCAACAACCACCAAGTTGCGCTAGGATGGTAGTTACTCCTCCATCTTTAATTAGAAAATGTTAGGAATCTAGACTTGAGATTGGATTCACGAGAGTTTTACCCCTCAATGTTAGAATTTCTCGGTCTGAATTGGGGTTAGTCGGACTCAAAATAAATACTCCCTCCATTCATTTATATTTGTTTATCATTTTAAAAATAAATTTCACTTTTACTTATCACTTTTAATAAATCAAGAAAAGCTAATCTTCTTATATTTTTATTGCATGTTCTACACTTCGTTTTATCTACTTATTCCTCAAATTATTTTTTAAAATCTAATATTAAATATCAATATATATTGAGTTTATTATAAAATACTTGGATCAATTATTATTTTTTAAGAAACGTATCAAATCTAAAATAAATCAATAAAAATGGATAGGGATACATGCCAAACATTGTTTGAAAAACAAAAAACCAATTGTAGGCAAGGATCATATAAAAGTTCCCTTTTTCCCATTGGTTTAAATGTGATGCCTATAAATAGGAGTCCATCCATTAGTACTCACAATAAACAAAACCAACAAGTCTCCTTTCTAATAGTACTAGTAAGCAAAATACCAAACTCTTTACACACAACAAAACTTTGCCACCAAATCTCACATTAAATGGCACCAAACAAGAAAGACATATCCAAGATAGGCCAAGAAGCTTTTACTCTTCTTGATGAATTCCATGGAAAAAATACAAGGCCTAGTATTAAAACAACCAATAAAAATTACCTTTATTATAACCAATATCAATCCCAGAAGTCTCACCTTGTTCAATTCAAACCAATTGAAGAGAGAGTCATGAATAGTTATGAAGCTGTTAAGTTATATGGAGGGGTTCTTGTTTGTGATTATTCCAAGAGAAAACCAAAAGTTATGACTTATTACTAAGTTGCAGAGACAAATTCAAAATCTAGAATTTGTGTGTTTAAAATTATGTGTGTCATGTGATCTTATTGTATCGGGGCACACACATAATATGCAATAAGATCGATTGAGTCTGCAGAATCCATTCTAGATCTGTCCTATTAATGAGAGTCGTGAGTGTCTTTTTTTGTTTTCTTATTTAGTCGATATGTACACTTTTCACATTTGTTTGGTCGTATCATATAGATAGATAGATATTTAAATATTAAATTATACTTTTTTGTCTTTTTACTTCTGGTGCCATATATAGTTTAATCTGCACTCTAGTAATTTTCCTTTTTTTTTTCTATTCATCTTAGCCATATCACTCCATATAATTTGATCATTCCAAATATCATTAGGGATGGTTAAGGCATGCTAAGAAGTGGAAAAACTAGGGTGCTCATACACACACGAAAACTGAGAAAAATTGTCTAATTCCTTTAAGTAGCCCCTAAAATGCTCCTAAACATCATAAAATTCATGGTGGGAATATTGGAACTATTCAGGGAATCATTACAGAAGGTTCCATATAGTTTTCACGAAAAACTCAACTAGGAGTCTCGACACCTAAAAAATTTATGGGCTAACGCACACAAAAACTGAGAAAATTATCTAATTCCTGTTGTATGGCCCCTAAAATGCTTTTAAACGCCATGAAATTCGTGACGGGGCTATTGGAACTATTCATGGTGTCATTACGAACGGTTTTGTAAAGTTTTCTAAAAACAAAATCGATCCAGAGCCACGACACCTAAAAAATTCATGGGTTAACACACATGAAAAACTAAGAAAATCGCTTGATTCCTATTGCATGGCCTTTAAAAAGCCCCTAAATATCATAAAATTCATGGAGGGGCTATTGGAATTATTCATAGCATCTTTACAGATAGTTTCATAAAGTTTTATCGAAAAAATAGGCCCGTATCCTAGTCACCTGAAATTTTCATGGGCTAACACACACGAAAAACTAAGAAAATCATCTAATTCCTGCTGTGTGGCTCTTAAAATACTACTAAGCATCGTGAAATTCATGGCGAGGCTAGTGGAACTATCTACAACATCGTAATGGATCGTTCCGTAAAGTTTTCCCAGAAAATTCGGTCCGGAGTCCTGACACCTAAATAATTTGTAGGCTAACACACACGAAAAATTAAGAAAAATCGCCTAATTTCTATTGGTGGCCCCTAAAATGCTTTTAAACGTCGTAAAATTCATGGTGAGGCAATTGCAACTATTCATGGCAAAGTTACAGACGA
>DF365526.1:0-18392 GCA_000787875.1 Solanum virginianum
GCAAGGTACTGGGCGGATGTCCAAAATGACATCGCTTCGTTATGACATCACCGGCTCATAGGTGGTGGGTGTAGGTCCAAGAAACTCCTAGATAAGGTTCATGGTGATAGAACTCCATGTGATGTGATGGTTTGATGTTTGATGGATGGTGAGGTGATAGAATCTTGTCCCTTACTCGAAGATGAGGCTGAGTGATTGTTGAAAGATTGTTATACTATTTCTTTTTTCTTAGCCCGTTTTACATACAATACATTTCACATACTAAGGTTCCTCTGGCACTGCATCATTTTATGATGCAAATACAGTAGACCGAGAACTTCAACAGCCCAATCATTAAGGTTTCAGAGCTTGATTCCAGACCGTGGTGAGTCATCCCCAGCAAGGGCGTCATGAGATTTGGTAAGAAGGGGAAGCTGATTCCCCGCTATATCGGGCCATACCAAATCGTAAGAAGGATTGGGAAGGTCGCCTACGAGTTAGACTTGTATTTATCTTTATGTCAGCATTTTTATGATTGTGGTACTTATGGCCTGTCATGGTGCCTTCTTAAATTTTAGTTATAGAGGTTTCGTAGACATAGACGATTGATGGATGGTGTCGGGACTTAACTCGTAAATCTGAAACAGGGAGGGATGACTGTGAAAGAGTATAGCCTTAAGTTTATCGAACTGTCCAGGTATGCTTCGGAGATGGTGAAAGATATGAGACAAAGGATGAGGAGGTTTGTGCCTGGTCTGGCCAGACATGTGCAGAAAGAGTGCAAGGCTGCCTTGCTAATTCCTGGTATGGACATCTCCAGACTCACGGTGTATGCCCAGCAGACAGAGGAAGATAACAGGAGGGATCAGAAAGAGCATATGAGCAAAAAGACGAAGTCAGCAGGGCATGAGCGTAGCCTATAAAGACAGCAGAGGAGTGACAAATCTTATTTCCAGAAGAGGCCATCGCATCTTGCACCTTCGGCAGCCAGTGCACCCATACATCCCAACTAGTATGACCAGAAATCTCAGAGTTACCAGAACTCTAAGACTTTAGGTGCCCAATCTCAAGCCAGTGTGACTCAGGGCCCGAGGGAAAAGCCACCTTGTAACACTCATGGGAAACTCCATCTAGGTAGGTGTCGTTTGGGCACAGATGCTTGTTTCCTATGTGGGCAGATGGGTCATTTTCAATAGGAGTGCCCGAAGAAGAGACCAAGTTAACAGAACAATAGAGCTCAGCCTTCAACAGCAACCCTAGCAGGTAACCAGCAGAGGGCTGCTACTACGGGTACAGGCAGCGGGACTAACCGCCTTTATACTATGGGTAGTTGACAGGAACAAGAGGCTACACCAGATATTGTCACGAGTATACTTCGAGTCTTTTCCCTTGATTGTTATGCATTGATTAATCCGGGTGGCACTTTATCCGCATCGTGTACTAGTGCAAGGGGAGCCATTTTTGTTCTTTTTAATCGGGAAGGACAATTTTGTCCTTCCTAATTTATTTTAAAATCTCCAGGTCGATTTTAAGATGTATTTTTATGCAAAAGGGTTTTAAGACCCAAAATCATAGTAAATCTATTAATCTTACGCTAAGCCTAAGAGAGAAAAAGGAGATAAAAGTAAGGGTTTCAGAGGGGAATTCAAGATTCTTCAAAGATTCGTCATTCCGAAGTATGTAAAGGCTACCCAAACGCATGAAATTATTCTTCTATGTGCCAATGTAGAGTTAGAATGAAAATTTATGACTATAAGTCTTGAATTATGATTTTCTTGAAAGTTCTTGAATATTTGTATTAAATTCTTAGATATTATCTTGAGTTCTAGAATATATTCTTTAAACTATACTTTCATATCCTAAATTGATAATCACCATGCTTAAAGTTACTGTATACTTACATACTTATATAATTGTGATTGAACTCTTATAAATTCTCCTCGTAAACACTTGAATAATGAATTTAGGGGGATTCATGCTTAAAGTTACTATATACTTACATACTTATATGATTGTGATTGAACTCTTATAAATTCTCCCCGTAAACACTTGAATAATGAATTAAGGGGGATGTCTAGAGCCTTGATTATCTTAATGTGATGTTTGATTGAGTCTGAGTCCTGAGGTGATGAGTGTGGATGGCTGTGATAGCTGGAATTATACTGATAGAGTTAGATGAACATAATCCCTTGAATTTGAAAGGATAGTCTTGCCCGTAGAGGTTTGAATGACGAGAATCCTGGATGAATTAATGGTCTTATGAGCATGTCAAGTGCTAGGAGGAGTATTGTGCACTGAAAATAAGTAAGAGTGAGTCTCACTCGTACTCGTTACCTACGTGGCTAGTGTAGCAGAGGATTGAACCATGAGGACAAATACTTCCTTAGTCCTAAAAGAGGACTTAGTATTACTATAAACCTCTGATGTACACCTTTTTACCCCTGCAAGGTACTGGGCGGATGTCACAATGACATCGCTTCGTTATGACATCACCGGCTCATAAGTGGTGGGTGTAGGTCCAAGAAACTCCTAGATAAGGTTCATGGTGATAGAACTCCATGTGATGTGATGGTTTGATGTTTGATGGATGGCGAGGTGATAGAATCTTGTCCCTTACTCGAAGATGAGGCTGAGTGATTGTTGAAAGATTGTTATACTATTTCTTTTTTCTTAGCCCGTTTTACATACAATACATTTCACATACTAAGGTTCCTCTGGCACTGCATCATTTTATGATGCAAATACAGTAGACCGAGAACTTCAACAGCCCAATCATTAAGGTTTCAGAGCGCCCCTCTGGTGCTGCATCATTTTATGATGCAGATACGATAGACCTAGGACTTCAGCAGCCCAATCGTTGAGGTTTCAGAGCTTGATTCCAGACTGTGGTGAGTCCTCCCCAATATCTAAAGGATGGCTATTTATTTATCGTTATATCAGCATTTTTATGATTATGGTACTCATGGCCTGTCATGGTGCCTTCTTAGATTTTAGTTATAGAGGCTTCGTAGACATAGACGATTGATGGATGGTGTCGGGACTGTTTTATCCCTGTTTCATTTCTTGTGATATTTCTCTTATTATCGTATGATAGTTGGTTAATTTTTATTGAATCTTCTGCATATGAATGGATGGAACGGTGGCAATGAGACTAGGTAGTCCGCTTGGGGACTAGCAATAGTCTCCGAGTGTCAGCCATGTCCAAGGTACCCTTCCGGGTGGTGACAGTTTCGTGGTCTGAAATATGATAAATTACACATAAAATATGCATCAGACTAATACATTATGATCAATTTCTCCCTCAATTGATTTATAGTCAAGGACCATATAATTTTCATCTAATAATTTTCATATGTGGTATATGATTAATAAATATATCATGATGCAATAAAGATGGATTCACCAAGATAGATTGGAATATATGTTAGATTGTTTGTCTGACATAAAGAGGAGATAATAAGAAAACTAAGAGTTGAAATGCTCTTGTCCATGAAGGACATAGTCGATGAAATGCATGAAACATGCAATTGATCATCCCAAATAAGATAATTCTTCAAAAGGAAAGGAGCAAATGATCAAAATGATCGTAATTAGGAGGCAATGTGCTCTTGAACAACTTATGACATAACACTTCATGAAGCCTCATGAGAGGGGTAGCTAAGTACCTGAAAATAATGAAGTGATGAGATCTCAACAAGTTATGTCGCATTGCAAATCGACAAAAGAGATATTTTGTCGATGAAATTTTTTATACAATATAGTGCAATATTGTAAAGGATTATGAGGATCTAAATTCTACGGTATATTAAATCGTGCTCTAATTATCAAGTGGAATGATGCATCTTGATAAGCGCACAGCTTATTTGACGCGTAATCTAAACACTAGAAAACATCATGTATTTAATATTTAATATTATCACTGAAAAAAATTGATATGAAAGTATTTGAAGGATTTAAAATACATAAAGCATATAAAAGTTCTTGAAAAAACTTGTTTATAATCCTCATATTAATTAAATTAATAAAAAATATTTCATATTGTTATGCAAGTTGATAACTTGAATTGAACTCTTGAAGAGTTTTCAAAAGGTAATAGATTGTTTACTTTAAGAAGTCAAAGTGAGGGACTTGCAAAACTCTTTGATCCTAAAGGGAGGATTCATAAAAGGAGATAGAACAAAACACATTTCACCAAAACTTTGCTACATACATGAGCTCCAAAAGAATGATGATATAAATGTGCAACAGATTCGTTCGAGTGACAATATGACTGATTTGTTCATCAAATCTTACCAATTGCAATTTTCAAGAAGATGGTACACAAAATTAGGATGCAAAAATTCAAGTCTTTGGATTGATGCTCTCATTAGGGGAAGTTAATACGCGATGTACTCTTTTTTGCTCACAAGGTTTAGTCCCATTAGGTTTTTCTTGTAAGGTTTTTAATGAGATATTTGATATGCGTATTATTAGATATGTGTACTCTTTTTTCTTTAATATAATTTTTTTCCCACTAGATTTTATCTAGTAAGGTTTTAACGAGGCACATAATCTAGCAAATAAACATTTAAGCGAGAAGTGTTATAAATATATTTGTATTATAGTGCATGTCTATAATGTAGATTCATTTAAGAGTTAGAAATCCTACTTGGAGATCAAAGTCAGTTTCCTACTTGGAGACCAATCAGTTTTTTCCCAATAAATAAAAGGTTTTCTTCATTATATGATACATCTGAATAAATATTTCAATATTCTTCAAGAGCAATAAGAAAATTTTTTTCTTCTCCCCACTTTCTTCTTCTTTTTACTTTATACTTTCATATGAAAATAGTTATTAATTGGATAATATAACAACAAATTATATTTTTTTTTCATAAAATTAGTTCATATAATAAATATATAGCATATGTTTGCTTTTTAATATATTGTTTTCCTTTTTAATTTGCTCTTTCCTGCAACAAGTTTCATGACTATTTATTCGAAATATTTATAAAGAAAAATTAAAAAAAAAAAAGGGACTCTCTCATAATTACATAACCCACTCTATTAGTTTCACTTATCTAAGTGCATAGTTACCAAAACGCGCTATAAATGATTCTATTTTAGAGCAATATAAGTAGTAGTGCTAGTAAATATACTCAATGAATTAATCATTAAGCTACGATCTTTGTACGATTATTTTTCTTGCTTTATATTGGGGGTTCAATATGCTTATTAGAATTTGATTAAATTCAAATTCACTGCTTGCAAGATTTATTTTCTAAGAGTATCGCTCTTAATAAAAAAAATATTTTTAAAATTTAATATTCAAAATTTCTAATTAATTGTAGATAGATCCTAGCTATGTCAGACAATCCATTGTTGGAGTAGCTCAATGTTACTCTAATCTCAAGTTGGCCAAAATTAACAATAAATATAGTGAACGAATCGTTGTAATCATCATGAGACAAATATTTTCATTTCATAATAATATAAATAAAAACCAAGTTGCTTTGTGGTACTGGTCCACAAGAATCTTTAAAATAATTTCTATATAGGTGAACTTTCAAACAAATGTTGAAATCCTTTACTCCCTAAGTGTTAGTTGACAACCAATAACCTTTTGTTGATAGCTACTTGAGGTCTTTGAATAGATTTTATTTGTATACATACATATAGTCTAGTTTTGAAATATTAAAGAAGTCTTCAAAGAGTTCTTGTTAAAAGTAACAAACACAACTTGTGATTCTGAAATTGAATATTTGCCTCTTTTTTTTTTTTTTTACGACATAATTTCTGTAACAACTAAGTTATATGCCTTTTAATACATCACTTAAAGATATATTATAATATAAAAATATAAATTTATCGATAAAAAATAATTTATTATTTCAATATCAGAAATATTTATATCATTTATTTTTTACTCAAAAATTAAATCCCACCACAAAATAAAGTTTGTGTGAATTGACCCACGAATCAAATTCTAATGAGCAGTCATTTTGAAGCTTATCCAAAATTACGTCATAGATTTTAGTTAGCCGTAGAAATTTTAGACCTTAATTAACCATCTTAATTTTGTATGCCTTCTAGAAGCTGTTAATACTAAAGATGAAAAGAATAAAGTAAGGAACTTAGGCATATAGCAATAAATATAATATAATAATTGAGGACGCAATAATGATTTAATTAAGCGATGTTATTATAATAATGCCGTCTTTGATTCACGGGTTCTAAAGTTTAGTTGATTGGCTTGGAAGTGATTAAAATAAAAGGCAAACATGCATGCACACTAATGCAACTTAAAAGAAATCATGACAAGGGAAGAATGTGTATTAATTAATGATGATTTTAGAAGGTTTAAGCATGTGAGGAACCTTGCTTTAGTTGATTCACTTCATAAATTCAACAAAATTAGGTTAAAAATAATGAAGGGAGAACATTGTGCCACAACAAATTAAATAAGGCAAAATATATTGAATAAAACAAGGTACTCCAGTTATTTATTATTTTTTAAGTGAAGTGTCAAAATACATGGAAACTATCATTTTTTTTTATTGAGTTTCTTATTTAACTAAATTATTGAGAGTGTGAGTTTCTCTTTCATATCTAAACTATCACTCATTAATTTAAGAAATACACATTTATATCGTGATTTTCCAATGAGCTGACTCGATGAGAATGAAATGAAAAAAAATCATATTTTATAACATATATTTCTTGTGATGGAAAAAGCCTCCGTTTATAATAGTTTCACTAAAACGCTATGTATATATTAAGGGTGTTTGCATTACTAGAATTAGATTCCCTAGATAAAGAGGATAATTAACCTAAAGTAGCAGTAATCTGAGAATTAAGTATTGACAGAAACTCAAATAAAGAACTAAAGATTAAAGGCAAAAGCAATGAAATGACATTAGAAATAATTAGGCATGCATTAGTCGAAAGCAATTATTTTAATTTTTCACAATCGTGAATTGATTCAATGAATGCAATGATGTTAAATGAAAACTCCTATCCATGCTAGATTCCATGAAAAGTGCAAAGAATTTGGCAAAACTAGGTCGATGCAAGAGATTCATTCGATTTTAATTTAACAAAAATTTTATATATACCAGATTCAACTAACTTTTATATATATCAGATTCAACTAACTTTTATATATAGACATTAAATCTCTTTAATTTCTTAGTGTATTGTTTTTTCATATTGTAAAGTCCTTAGTAAAAATTTTAACTCCATCTAATAGAAAAGAAAAACAAAGATAGAATAATCATTATTCTTTCACATAAAGTTGAGTTTCCTACTAATCACGGTACATTTCTGTTTTGCTTTCACTTTGAGTGTCTTAATTAAGTACTTCAAGAAAAGATGTAAGTAGTGGTGGGTCTAAAATATCTAAATTGCGGCTTGAAACTTTTTTCACTTTACTTTCTTCCCGTCACAATCAGCATATTCTACATTCACATTATTTTCAAAATTAATAAAATTAAAACGGTAGTGAAGATGAATTTGGGGAAAATATAATACTTTAGATAGTTGTCTTTTGGTATTTAATTCTCGTATCAATGTATTGTTATTTCATGTTATATGTGATTATTACATCCAACTCATCAAACCAAAATACAACCAAATTGGCTTGTGTGAATTTATATGATCACAATTCAAGTTCATGTCATGACATGTATTATTTGATTTGATTAATTTTTTTATTAAATCAAATTGTGATTAAATTTTTATCCCCGATAATAATTTATAACTTTTTCTTTCTAGTAACAACATGCAATAGTAAAACAAGATAACATACTTGATATTCGATCTTAGCTATAGACCAAGCCACTTGCATTTTGAATAATTGTTGTACTAGTAACACTTTTTCTAATCTAACGTAGGACAAAAGGTCCAATCCTAACCCTTTTGTTTTTTGTCTGAGCAAATCGAGATAGCAACTATAAACACTAGATAACTAAAAGGAGATTAACCAAATTTAAATGGCAATAATTTGTGAGCAAGAATTTCACTCAATTTCTAATTTAACTAAATAAAAGAGATACAAAAAAGAAAAAGACAATGCAAAACCAATGAAGTGACATGGAAAATTATTCAGCATGCAGTATTACTCATTTTTCACTTTATAAGTTTTCACTGGAAGCAATTTTATTTGGATTTATCTTTCTTCAAATCTTTGGTTGATTCATTGAATTCAATGATGTGAAATCAAATCTTTGCATCATATTAGATGCCAATAAAAGTGAGCGGCGATGTGTAAAAAAGAAAAAGAGAATAATTATTTAACTTCACTGCCTATATTAATCAAACATAAATTATATATGTTGTGAGTATATAATAAAAAATTAAAAAGTTGAGTTATTCAAAAGATATGTACATGTAAATCCTCTTAAAATATAAGATTTATAATCGTGAACAACAGACAACTTACCAATAACAACAAAGTACAAGATGAGTCGATGATATAAAGATTTTTTTATATTGATATACATCAAAGATGAATGAGTTTAACTTTTAAGATTCTTAACGTTAAATTCATTGTATATTAAAATTATGAGTTCAAATATAATATTTATTGAGATTTTAATAAATTTTTACTTATATATATACTTCTTAAATAAATTTGAGCCAAATTGGATAAGATTTTAGTGGGTGGGTCTACAAATCTAATTAGTAGCTCATGATTTTCCTCGTATTATTTCATATTCTGTATTCACACATTTAGTCCACACATGAACCGTGTTCCAGCAATTTGTGAGAATATAGTTTGTGGGTGGTGAGGGTGGGGGTAGTCAATTACATCTTGATTGCCAATTCTATTACTTTGTAATCATAACATGTTTAAAGAGCATTGTACATTACATTGCCGTAATAATATGGAGAAGACTGAATTATTCTGAAAGAATTTTTACATATAGCCACTCAAAAATACTGTAATTATGGTTTATAATTATATTTTGAGTAATTACATTTTGTAAAAATAGTTAGAACAGCATTTGTATACTTCGCTCAGCATGTGTATACTTTTGTATAATTCGATATACAATTCGCAGTTTTTGTATAACGTTTGTATATTTCGCTATACGATTCGTGCATAATATTCGTATAATTCGTTATACAATTCACAATATTTATATATTTTACTATACAATTTGATTCACGAATAACTTTTGTATAATCACGCACAATGTTTGTATAACTTCCACAAACTAAACGAAACTCAAATTATAATTATAGCTGCTGCGAGTGATAATTAATTCAAACTATAAATATGTTAGCTAATTAACTAGTATATTTTTTGTTCGCGTAATTTTTTCGTTTAAAGTTTAAAAATAACTATATATCGTATCATACATTCACAATAGTAATATGGAGAAGGAAATAAAATTATATGATGATGTTTAAATTAAAGATGAATTAAATATTGTACACTCGAAAAAAAATCAAACGTATTACTCAAATTACAAATGAGAAAGAGGAGGAAAATGCCGTAACTTTAATTTTGGATAAAGATTTATCACATCGAATGATTATGCATCCTGTGGGAGATCATATCAAAAGGAATGTCGAGAAAATTCAAATTAAAAATAGTAGAAATTTGGCCCAAAAGGGGCCTTTCCATGTCAAATCTAAATCAACTTGGGAGATATGGTTTCAATTTTGAAGATTATATGTATCCATTAGCTTCCAAATTCAAGTAAATGGTGAATAATAATAAATATTCCAAGGAAATAGCTCTTGGGGCACAAAAGATATAGGAACATATAAAGCATATTACAGATGTCCTTACTTTTAGAGTTAAAAAAATTGTGAAATGATTGATCCCTTTATTTTTAATAAAAAATTTCGATTTTGAAACCTACAACATTATAGTGTATCTATGTAATGCATTTGGGCTTAAATTTTTCTTTTTTTTACGTGGGCGCAAGAGGTATTTCAAATTAATTGGGGAACCTTATAAAATGAATTTAATATGGGTATGGGCCTATACATGTTATATTTTGCATGAACAGGACTGGAGCTACCAGCCTGTCTACAAATTCAACAAAACTCCTATTAATATGTATAAAATTAGTTCAACCAAAATCTAGTAAGCTATCTTTTCCAGAATTTAGAATCTATAAACGTAAAATTCTAACCTCCACCTCTATTAACATGAAGATAGAGTTCAGTTTATTGACAAATAAAAGTTCATAATAAAAAATTTAGTATAACAAATAATATTAAACAACGATAACTGTGCCTTTATTCCAAGTATAAGTTAAAATCAACTATATGAATCCACGTTAAGTACGCTATGTTTAAGACCGTCATAGTCTAGTATTAGTAAAGGAATTATTAATTTGAAAGAAGGAAGATTTGGCAAACAAAATCCTAATCAACATGTTGTATTTCTTACTCATTCACATGCTAATCTGAAAGCAGAGCCACAAGAATTATCCACTGATAGCAGTGACGTAAGGTTTCGGCTGAATACAGTAACTTTGAGCTAAAGTAATCTATTGAACTAATATGTCCAAATTATTGATTTAAAAAATCCAATAATGTAAAAAAAAATTACGAAGTCACAAATTTCAAGTTCTGACTTCACCTCTGTCAAGTAGACTATCTATTGAAGAATATTAACAATAACTCATTTATGGCCAAATGCATTTTCCCCAATTCCAATATTTGATATGGATAATGCAGATCAAACATTATGATCATCAAACCTGAGGAACAGCAAATTTTCCAACTCTTGGAGATAGAATGGATTGTTTATCTACTATAGTCAATATTTTGGGTACAGACATGCCTCCTGAGATTACAATTTCTGCAACATATAGAAGAAATATCAGCCACTATATCATCCTTTGGAGAAAATCGTAGTAACTGTTTTGATACGACAAATGTCATTTTCTATAGTGTTGGGTTACCAAAAAACATTTTCAATAAAAAGGAGAAACAACTTCCTCACTTGTGGGCGAAAGTCATTTTCTGATTGTCCATTCTGTCATACCAAACAAACACAAATACCTTCAAAAGTAGAAGTTTAAACTCTTACCGATTCCCTCTCTAACGGAGAGATTGGGCCTCATAATGTCCTTAGAATTGATAAGGAATACATCTCCAAGGTAAAGGTGATTCGTAGGCACATAAACACAACAGAGTTCCTCGGCGCCTGTGCTCTTACGAAGAATAATGGTTGAAGTAATGAAGCCAAACGCGTATTCCCCAAGGCGCGGATGCCTTTTGATGGCCACTTCTTTGAAGGCATGTGAATCCTCATCTGAAAAAAAGAATCATTTGCTGATTTTGTTTAGTAAAAAGGTAGCTCGATCGAAGGTCAAGACTCATGGGAAAATATAAGTTGAGAATCAATTTTCAATTATAGAAAAGGTGTAAGTAATTACCTGGTGAAATTGCACTACTAATTTGCTTGGAGGAAGTGTAGATGTAGCTCATTAAGGGCATTTTTTTGATGAACCATTCTCCTAAACTAAGAAGAGAAGCTCCTAACCATGAGGACATGGACACGCCAACCAAGAATATGAAAATTAAGGATGTCACAAATCCAAGACCTGTGAATTGTTACAGATATAGTTATGAGAGACACAGTACTAGTTCATAAAAACATATGGAAAACTATAGCGGCAAGCCTGGTGCACTAAAGCTCTCGCTATGCGCAGGGTTCGGAGAAGGGTCCAACCACAAGAGTCTATTGTTACGCAGTCTTACCTAGCATTTCTGCCAGAGGATGTTTCCAAGGCTTGAACCTGTGCCCTTTACCAGTTACTCCAAGGCTCCCCTTCCATACAGAAAACTATCAAATATAAATTTTTTTTCTCCTCAAAACAAGTAATTCCACAAGATACATGTAATCACTCCAAGGGATACCACTTTCCACCAAGTAGCACCTCAACCAATTCAACGGGATATTTGTCAACTCTGACCAACAACAGATATTCGATCATTCTATCTATCAAAGTTAGGATAGATGAGAAGCAATCACCTAATATTGTTATCTCTGTGGGGAACTAAACCTGAGGCATAATTCTCAGTCCACTTCATTGACTACTAAGTCACACTCTTAACCTTGGGTGCTACATGTCGTTATTTTCTTATCAGTTAGTACATGAAAAAAGATTATATTCCAAAGAAATTTAACTTTAAACTCCTCATTTTTGTACTTATTGGGAAGTGTTTATAGCTACACACAAATTCATGATAAGATTAAGATTACACATTTCAAAAGTCCTCTTTTTCTTTTAAAGTTTCTGTTTTGAAGATCTAAAGTATCAAATTACTCTGTTTGAGCACAAAAAAGGAGGAAATCGATACTGACCAAATACATTGATCCCAAGATGATTATAGATTGGTGAAAAGAAGCCATCCACAAAATTAATGAGCTTCCAAGTGAGGTAGAAAGTTATAGCTATGGGAAATAATATGACACTGCAAAACAATGTGAGGATCACATCAATAGCAAAGGTATTTTCTTTCTCTTTGAGTAAAATCATAATCATAGACACGATTGAGTAAAAATAGACACGATTTTCCTATCATTTAGTTTAGCTTATGATATGTTCATCTTAAGAATTAACGAAATATTCATAAATGTCCAATTGTGAACTCAGTTATTACTGTATGTTAGCTCGAAGATGATGTAGAAATCTGTAAACTTCAAGTACTGGATTCATTTTCGATTGATGAAACCACTTTCCACATTGTAAAAGAACTGAAATTAACTCTCACACCATGCATGGTTCTTGTGGATTTGGATTGTTAACAAAGAAAATTGGTCAATTCTCTTGCACTGAAAATATGTTGTTTCAATATCAAATTCAAAAATTGCATCCCCAATTCCTGATGTTATATTTTCTATGTAGAGTAAGAAAACAAAAAATGTAGAGACATTTATTGAGAGAATTAGTTCGGATGCATGGATGGATATCGTCAAATAAGTTAAGTTTGAGACGGCCTTGGAGTTCAACGCTATACTCTTGCGACAGATATATTCATTTTATCCCGAGAGTATGCAATCCATCACCTCTACTTCAATGAGGAGATTTATTTCCTTAAGAACACACAATGAATTCTGTGATCTTACATATTTTTCTAGATAAAAGTTTCTATTTTCTGATTTACTTATCTGAAAACAGTTTTAATTAGTAACACACGTAAAGTTATAAAAATCTAGAGGAGGAGGAAACTAACCATCCGCTCACAAATTTTTTTGAAAGCCAACTACGAATATGTTTGCCAAATGCCTACAAAGGTGAAACTAAACAAAAAATTAGGTGAACTCACTTTAATAGAATAACAATACTTTACATTATTCCGTCACTTGAAAAATAAGTGCAAACAATCGTTTAACCTAAAACAAGAAAATTATAACAGGTTAAACCACCGTGTTTTAGTTACAGGTTTAATCGAATTCACTATTGCTTTTTTGCGTCTTGTAATATTATAAGTATTTGTGTCAATTTTACTACTAAAGTTTTAGCACATGTTAATTTATACCATCAATCTAGTGCTGGAAAGCACAAAATCATATCCATAAAATTTAATATTTAAATATCGAATTCACCTCAAAAACCCTATATTTTCCCATGCAACCTATATATCACATGTATATTTTTCGATACTTTAATTGCAGAAGTTAAATTTATACGTAAAAACATATTAAAACTATAATAAATATTATATATGATGTCATAAGTTTTTAATTCTAGATCCGTCTAGAGAGAGAGAGAAAAGACCTCCTTGGCTGAGTGATGAGAGGAGGGAGAAGAAGGTGAGGGAGATTGATCCGAAGATTTGGAGCCGTTGATCTTTGTTACATCAACGGCTAAGGTTCCCACCGGCATCAGACGTTCCAGATCTCTATCCTTGTCTGATCTTCCCATGTCTTTCCTCTAAGGGACTCTTAAGTTTTAATACAGATGCTGATCATAAACAAAATGCAGTTATTCAATATTTCCTCCTAATCAAAAAATAAAATACTTATTTTAAGTCGTCCATGCAGAATAAATAAATTTTTGACACTTTTTTTTTGAGAAAAATGAGAGTTTTCTCTCTATTACAATTTAAATTTAAGAAAATCACATTTTCAAATCGCATATTACAATTTAAATTTAAGAAAATCACATTTTCAAATCGCATATATGTAAAAAGGATTAGAAAATCATCTCTCCGGAATTCTTTTATATTCCAAAATGAATGAATTTTTCAAAATCCAAAGAGGTGTTAATTAATTTTTTCTTTTCAAAGTTACCCCTTTTTTTATGATTTTTTCAACTCTCTCTAGTTTTAAGAAAAGTTAAAAAGAAAAGGAATAATATTGATGAATTATCTTTTAATTCGCGTATTATCTAACTTTCTTAGAGGGTGGTCGCAACCATGAATTCATTTATTTTGAAATGAAGGAATTAATATTTGTATTCCTCAGTCCTATTTTAATTATTAGTTTAATTTTTTTCCACACTTGTTAAAAACAACATATAGTTTACTAAGTTATTTTTAATTATAAAAAAAATTGAGATTATTGTGATCTCTTGAGATAACAGTGAAAATATTTTTGATTCCACAATGCAATGAAAAATATAAATAATTTATTTTGCATTGTTCACCATATAATTTTGATCTTTTTCCGTTTTCTAAATGATCATATAGATTCTGACTATTTGTAACGTGTCTCTTGTTAAGTAAATTTATACAACTAAATAGTGTATGTATTGGTCTTTTTTTAAAAAAAATGAATTAAATCTTATCTTATCAATCTCTAAGGGATATATTATTTGATATGCGAAACAAAGTAAACTATTATACGATTAAATTTGAATGAAAATTTATATTATATTTAATTAACTATATAAATTTATCCATGGCAATAATTCCAAAATAAGTTATTGGGTATATCAAAAAATTCATAAGCGGTTTAAAATACAAGGATAGTGAATAGTAATAAGCAACAAAGCAAACGTAAACTCGTTATCAAAATTTCCACCATTAACCCAACAAAGCAACACCACAAGAAGCAATCCATCCAGTTGACAAATAGGGTGCATCATAAGTGAATAAACACGTCTTCTCTTTTCGACCGTGTTATTATGTCAATATTTGGTGCATCATAGCTCTATTTTAATATTGTATTATTGATGTACTTGTTTTCCGAGAATTAATTTTTCTAATCTTCAAACTTGCATTAAATTTTTTTAAACTCTAAAATATAACAATAACAACATTCTCAGTGTAGTTCCACATAATGAGATTTGAAAAAAAAATGATAATATATAGACTTTATTTCTACTTCATAAATGACGTAGAAAGACTATTTCTGATAGATCTTCAAAGACAATCTAGAAAAAAACATAATAAAAGTACAATTGATAATAAATAACATGCAGTAACATAACAATATTATAGTAAAATACTACTATAAACAAGTTGCACAAAATAATAAATAGTCATAAAAATTAAAGAACAAGAAACTACCAGAGTAATCCTACGTCTATCGGTAAGGGCACAAGACTCCAGCCTACTACTGGGGATGTCTATTAGTAAGGGCACAAGACTCCTACCTACTACTAGGGACGCAGACTCCTACCTACTACTAGGGACGCACTCTAAAATACTAATCTTCTATCCTAATTTGTATCTTTCACATCTCTTTATTTAAAGTTATGTCTTCTGCGATTGTATTATGTCTATCTAATCGTCTCTCCCTAATATTTATTTTACCTTTCCTAAACTCTTCTATAATCAACCTCTTACACCTTTATATTTGAGCATCTATGCATCTCCTTCTCATACCAATATAGTATTAAAAAAAAATACATCTTAAAATATTGATAACGTGACTCTGAAAAATATTTTGGAAAGGAAGGTATAGTGTATTTACCCCACAAAGATTGAGAGACCCTAATCAACCTATTTTACTTAATTATTAAATGCAAATTGATTTGACCTGAATTTAGATCATTTCCCATCTAAATAGAAAGTATTGAATTAATGTAACTTACAAAACAGCTGGCTTCTATCTTAGCAGCAGCTACTGTTAGTTACATACTGATACTCTCATTAATAAATATTCCCTTGTATTTAGAACTACTCAGATTGACTAAAAATCAGTTCATAACATTATGCAGCAACCTGATGTTAGAAAAACATCATGATGTACAATCTGAGCACAAAATCATTCACAGGCTGGCTTCGTATCGAAGCTGCTCAAACAGATTGCAAAAGCTTGGAAGGCAGAGAGCGGGTAGCAGTAATCCATGGTGAAGATATCTTTTCCGATTTTTCCAAATTGCAAAATTGTTGTTTCTTGTAATGCAGCTGGTATATTGTGAGATGGATCAACTGCTGCCACTAGCTGAAAGTTTTTCACAGATGCCACTGTAACGCGGCCTTTAAAATTTAGGCACCAGCACTGCAATTGTTCATGCCATCGAGGGACCTTGTTTTTTAGCACAAGTGGCTCTCGGGAAGGCATTGACACTGATGAGCTCATATTTACAGCTGGCTCCTTCATTTTTAAAGGCCTCGCATCATAAGATTGAGGGAATGATGTAGGCGTTGGAGCAGTGCCTCCCTCTTGAATAGAGGAGAAAGGGATGGAATGCATGGTGCAAAGCATTCTTCTAGGTCCCCTTGATCGGAGAAGATTGAGTTCATAGGAAACGGTGGCAATACTGTAGTTGCATGCAGATACTGTCGGGGATACTTGCTTAGCACTGAATCGTCGACTAAGTCTACCACGATGTTGAATCGCTGCATCACTTGGAGGTTGGCTATCATATATGGTGAACTTGGTTCCAAGAAAGTTCGATCTGGTCAATTTATATAAAGTTATATATTATATTTAATTTTCGATCTGGTCAATTTATATAAAGTTATTGAAACAAAATGGAAGGAAAAAAAGCTTTCCCTTTTTTTTTTTTGATATTATGAAGGATAGTAATGATGGTTTAGCTAAAAATTAGTAGTTAGCAGGAACTTGCCTCAATTTTCCGACATATGTACTGCTAGCTCGAGAAAAATCATCTGAAACCAATGAAACTATGAAGTCTGTGCTTGTTGGCCTTCTGATCCTTTTGGCAGCCAGCAATAGTTTATCACTCTCATCCTCAGCTGGCATGAAGTAGCATATCAGACTTTTTCAGTGACAAAAGATTAAACCACAACACCAAAAAAAAAAAAAAAGGTAGCCCAGTGCACTATGCTATCGCTATATGTGGAGTCCGGGAGAAGAACCGGATCACAAAGGTCTATTGTCAGTCTTACCCTGCATTTGTACAAGAGACTTTTCCCATAGCTCAAACCGGTGACCCCCTGAACACATGGCAACGACTTTACCAATTACACCAAAGCTCCATTCTAAACCACAACACTAAGAAGCAACAAAAAGTTGTGCAGTTCCGGTGCAGTCCAGTGTACATAACATGAAGGGTGTCTCGGTCAACCTAATTATTAAATTTCCACTGAAAAAGTATTTATAGAAACTTACGAGAGAGCTTCATTAATCTGACAAAGTACAAGGTAGATCTTGAAGTTGATAGCAAACGAAACATAATCGTGGAAAATCGTTTCTACTCTATAATTAAGGAGTTAAAGTTGAAAGGAACCACCTTATAAATTTAGAAAATGAACTTTATTCATGATCAAATATGTAAGAAAGATCTTAGATCAGGCAATAATTGTATATGAACCAATTCAAGTATCACGAAGAAAAAGAGCAAGGTCAGCAGCAAAGTGTGACTTACATGGAGTCAAACCAAAATAGAGGCGATAAACTGAATTAGCTGTGTCCCGTCTGATAAAGCAATGAATTGGGGATTCACGGGGACCCGGCTGGTCAAAAGCAAACAGGGAAAAACAATGGTCTCTCAGTTTTTTCTTCTTTATTGGTGATAATGAAGTACACTATAACATAAAAATCGAAGAGATAAAGGAGAATACCTGCTTTAGTGAAATGGGGAATGTAAGTCTACCACATTCTTCGGGAGTCTTGACAATCTCTTTTGTAACTTCCCTCCATGACTTGCAAACAGATGCACAAAAGACTACCGCTTTCCGAGCAGGAAATGATGTCTCACTCTCTTCAACCCTGTGGACAATATCCAAAAGCAGCTCTGGCGGAATATTTGCCCATTGGCTTTGTTGATTGGGATCAAAAGGAACCACATCGGGAGCTATATGCGACAGAGTTCTGTTTCGCCAGTGCCTTCCTTCTACTTCCCCTCTCCTTGATATACACCCTATTCCATCTTTCATTTCCTTCAGCTCGCGGACAATGCTCCTGAATGACATCTCTATTGATTACATCAACAAGACCTTTCCTACAATGGGATGGCAAGGAATTTAGAAGAATCAACAAGCATTTGAAAGTAAATATGAAGAGCTTTGCCATGGTTCAAAGATCAAATTCCTGGCTTCGTATC
>DF365526.1:31545-47467 GCA_000787875.1 Solanum virginianum
AGTTCCTTGGTTATCTAGTTCTGCATCCCGAACATGCGATGTTTGGCCGGCTTCCTCATCATCTACAACATCAATTTCTTTGAATAAGTCGTGGATCCTTCCCTCAATACCATGATTACCTATGCATTCTGACGCCATAAATGACTGGTACAGGTGGGGCCTTGGTCGGGCCAAAACTCGATCATTCTCCTGCTCTTGCATCACCCACTCATCTTCTCTCAAGTTAGGGTATCCTCGGCCGAATCTTGATTGTCGGACTGGTAATAGAATAGGTTCAATGATACCCTACAGGTATTTCCCTAGCCTAAAACCAGGTTCGAATCCATTTCTCATCATCACGGTGGCAATCATCTTGTACACAGCAGGCATAAGAGGTCTCGACACCCAATTATCTTTGGTGGTGTTCACAATCTCAACCGTGTAGAAATTTGACCCCTAGTGACATCATCAATGATAGGCGCGTACACATTTGAATGGCTCCCTTCACCATATACAACTACTTCCTGCCTGTCCCAAGTAAACTTCAACATCTGGTGGAAGGTAGATGGCACAGCTCCCGCCATATGGATCCATGGCCTTCCCAACAACATGTTGTAGCTAGTGGTTATGTCCATTACTTGAAGCTCAACCATAAACTCAGCAGGCCCCATGCAAATGATCAGGTTCACTGCCCCCATCGTATCACTTCAACGACCGTCAAATGCTCTTACATTGACTCGACTCTGTTAAATTTTCCCCACATCGTAACCCAACTGCTTAAGGGTAGACAGAGGGCAGATGTTCAATCCAGACCCTTGATCGATCAGAACACGATTTAGAATCATGTCTCGGATCGCCTTGATCTTAGAAGGATCAAGCTTGATACCTCTTCGGCTGACTATAAATCCCAATAGAGTCCTTTGTTATGCATTGCCCTTTCAAATGACAGCTCCTCACTTCCAAAACTGATGCGGTGGCCTTGAGCAACCTGACCTATCATGGCCGCCAGATTGTCACTGCTTGTTCCCACAGGCACATAAACGTCCTCCAATACCCTTGTCATGGCTTGTCTGTGATATTGTGAGTTCATTAGTAGTGCCCATACATAAATTTGTGCAGGCGCTTCTCCAAGTGCTTTACAATAGGGTATTCTCGAGGCTGCATCCTCCTCCAAAATTCTTCTGCTTCGGCTTCGCTTATCATTCTCTAAGCTTTCTTACCGAATCCCTGACTAGATCTGCCTGTGTCAACAACCTCGATCTCAAATTTCTTCCCGGGGAATCCTTTTGGTGCCGTAATAATTGTTTCGTGAGGTACCAAAATCTCCACTTTCGGCTTCTTGGTGATACTCAAGGAAGCCACACTTCTTTCTAAACTCATCATGTTACCAGGCACTATCTTCTTATCCATGGACCAATCCTCCTCTCTCTCATCATACCTGTAATGTTCTCCCCGTGAGCAGGCAATGGATTTTTATTTAATTTGGAGCGACAGTCCTGAGAACAACCATGTCCTGATCAATCAAGTCCTGAATCTTGTGTCTCAAATTTAGGTAGTCCTTAGTGTCATGCCCAAAACCATTGGAGTGATAAGCGCAAGTCTGATCACCTCTGAAGAAGCGAGAATTAGTGTCTGCGGCTTTTGGGGGGACAGGATGGATCAACCCAGCAGCTGACAATCTCTCAAATAGTTTGGTTTGACTTTTAGCAAGGGGAGTAAACACTCTGGGGGGTCTTTTTTCTGCGTTTATAAGAGGGGGCGATAGTTATTTTGTGAAGGTGGTGGTACTTGATTATAGTTGGGATGATTTTGCCGAGGAGGTGCAGGGGCTCAAAATCTGGGGTACGATGATGTTTGGTAGTCTGGAGGTGGGGCTTGGGTATTTATGGTTGGGCGAAAGGTAGGGGGATTCTGATATGTTGCTTGGATATTGGAACAATTTGGTGGTGGAGGTTGGTAGTTTTGTGTGACACTTGGATATTGCGGGAGGTGGTAAGGGTAGGGAGTGTTTTGGTAGTTTACGGGTGGAGTGGGTTGAAAATGGATCGCTTTCTGGGATGGCCGCTAGGGAGTTCCCATCTGTGTTGTGTGCCCGAGACCGCAGAGACCGCAGACACACCCGAGACCGCAGACACGTCTTCCTTCTTCTTTCTTGATAATCCAGATGTTCCAGCCATACTCGATAACCGAGTTACCTTACCTGTTTTCAATCCATCTTCAAGATTTTCCACCGCAGAGACCGCAGACACATCTTCCTTCCTCTTCCTTGACATCCCAGATGTTTCATCCGAACTCAATAGCCAAGTTATCTTACCTGTTTTCAGCCCATTTTCAAGATTTTCCCCGATCTTGACTGTTTCTGCAAATTTCACACCAACGAGCAATATCATTCATTCATAAAATTCGGGTTCCTGAGAGCATATGAACACTTCGATAATCTCCTTTTCAGTCATCGGAGGACGTACCCTCGCAACACTCTTTCTCCACCTGTAAGCATATTCTTTGTAACTCTCTGTTGATTTCTGTCTGATCTTCTGTAGTGAATATCTGTCTGGCACGATTTCTATATTGTAAGCGAAACTTTCAACAAAGTCCTTGGCCATGGCACTCCAACTGGCCCAATGATTTATTTCCTGAGAGGTAAACCATTCCAGGGCCTCTCCACTTAAGCTCCGACTGAAAAGCCGCATTAACAATGCTTCATTTCTCCCAACCCCTACTAGCTGGTCACAGTACGCTCTCAGATGGGCTAGAGGATTTCCGCTTCTATTGAAGGTATCAAACTTTGGTATCTTGAACCCTTCCGGAAGGTTCAAGTCAGGGTAAATACATAAATCCTCGTAGTCTAACCCTACAACCTCAGGCGTGTACCGAAACTGCTTCATGGCCCTTGCGGTCTCTTTCTTTATGTCCAGCTTGGACATTTCATCCTTGGCCTTCCATTCATTTTCTTTCTCCTCAAAGTGGTCAATTTCGGGGTACACGGAGTTAGGAATTTGTGAGTTAGGAAGGATTGGGATTTGGTATAGGATCTGTGAGGGCATCGTTTGGGTGGCGGGTGGATTGTATTGACTTGGAGTTTGATTTTCTGAAGCTAATACCTAGGATGAATTGTCGGCTTGGGTAGCATCTGGATTTCGGGGGTGAGGTAGTTCCAACTGCTTAAGGGTAGACAGAGGGCAGATGTTCAATCCAGACCCTTGATCGATCAGAACACGATTTAGAATCATGTCTCGGATCGCCTTGATCTTAGAAGGATCAAGCTTGATACCTCTTCGGCTGACTATAAATCCCAGGGTATATTTGGAGAAGAGAAATGAAATGGAGGCCTTGATTCATCTGGACCAGGAAGATTAGCAGTAATGGCTAGATTTGCCAACTCCTGGGTTCTTTTTATCTCCATTTTCATTTCGACCATCTGCTGCATCAGTTGCTCGAGTAGTTTGTTCTGTTGTGTTGTAGACGGATCTGTCACCACGACCTCGGTCAAACTTGCACTGTCATTATGGTCTGTCATTTTTCCTTTGCACTGGTCGAGGGAGGGATCCTTGTGGACTTTTGACCTAGTGAAATAATGATGATCTGCCAGCTTTATCAACACAGATCAATTCTAGACCACCTTTAATAAAACACTCAAAAGTAATCAAGTTAGTTTTTTCAAGTAGTAGGAAATGCAAGATAACGCACATATATCAACAAGCACACAATTATTGCTTAATTCAAGAGTAAACTAGCCCATGGATAAGCGAGGTGTGGAGATAGGCAGAACTTTGGCTATTCGATTTCGGAAACGGTGGATCGAGAGGATTGATTTGTACCTCGTTGGGCTTTTTTGGTATTATTAATGATATAGACAGGGGTGAAATAAGCTTTATGGGGAGAAATAAGCTTTTGAAAAGATAGGGGCCGAGCCAAAAGGCTGCCTACGTATCTCACAAAATGAGAAGTTAGGCCCTACGTAGTTCGAAATACAAAATGGTTTCATTTAGATATGTTTCATTACATAGGAAATAGAAAATGCAGGATGGAAAGTTGCCAAGAACATCAAATGCCTCCACCGAGACTTCCTTCGTCAGCCTTCATGTCTGATTTGAGTGACTCCTTTAGAGGGATATCAACTTCAGCTACCTCGGCTTCTTTGCTTAGTCCTGGGAGGGCGTAATGAGGATTATCCCTATTAAATTGAGCTATTTCTTCCAATGTGGCCTTGAGCTCCGCTTCTACCTCCGCGTTTCTGGCTATGAGTTTTCCAAGCTGCTCCTCAAGGGTAGATGAGTATTCTTCAAGTATTAGATTTGCTTTGATCAGGCTTGGTCGCTTATCCTCAACATTCTTCATTTCTTCCTCAATCTCTGCTACTTCGGTGAGCATTGTTTCGATGGCACAATCCACACCTATACCTTCTGGGATTTTTTGGGTGACTTCGCGCATCATCTTTGTCAATGTGCCTTCATTACTCTTAGTACTTTGCGAATTTTCCATCCTGTATTCAAGTTCATATTCCATAGGAAGAAACCTCAAAAGAAGTTAGGAATTTGAATTTTGTTGAGAAACTTGGGACTCGAAGGATTATTTGGTCGTTCTGTGACTAAGTTAGGGAAGGAATGGGCTGGAAATACATGCAATTTATAAAACACATCATGTAAACAGATATTGCGCGTCCTAAATAGATATGTGACCCCTTTGTACCAAGGGTGGGCCTATCGAATTGAAGGGTGTGTATTAATCTTAAAACAACTTATTATCCCCCCAAAATAATAATAAGAAGAAAAAAGCTTACAATATATGTTATAAGATACATCAAAAATGCTTTCAAGACATAAAATACATTCAAATTTTAAGGAAAATACAGAGAAAAACAATCCCATGCAGGGGACAACAAAGTATTTAAGTCGCTCTAGCTTCTGCACTGGCCCCTGCTCCATTCGCTATCTCAACCTCATGCCAAATGAAATACCGATTTTCTTGTAAATAGCCTCTCGCTAATTGAGCTTCTTCTCCATGACTGGCTCTCCCAAGAGTCTGAATCTGATATTCCATGCGACCATCCAATCCTGCAATGCATCGCCTCGCCTCATCACGCTCCTGCATGAGTTGTTCTATGACTTTAACATCTTCCAGATGTTGATGTTGATGGTCTAACTGATCCTTCTGATATTTCTCTCGAAGTTGATGAAGCAAAACTTGATTCTCCGTTTCAATGTCCTTGATGCAACCAGGCATATAACTGTTCTGGCAAGACTATCTTTCAACCAGTCCTTATATGTAGCACTGTATTCGGACTGATTCCTGTCGGGAACCCTTTCTCCTGCCATGCTCCGATTTCCCCATTCCCGAATTATCATTTTGGCAAAATATACTTTACCATTTTGTGATCTGTTGCAAATTTCCCCATATCCCCTGTCTGTGGAACAACTTGTTTGCAACCCAACTGCCTAAGAACCCGACCGGGAGCATATAGCCGAGTGCCTCTGAGTCCGGCAAATACCAAGTAAGGGAGTTTCTCACTTCGAATTACAGTATCATACATAGCAACATCATTGATAGACCATTGTACATCCTCTTCTCGTAATTCACTTAACAATGGCATCCAAAAATGTTGTCCATTTCCTGCCTTGAAGTGATTGAGATGCAACCACCAATCATGAGAAGCGAACTGATTACTTCAACGATTTAGATCTGGCATAGTAGGGTTGTTGACTTTGAGCAGGTGTTTTATCATCCACCATTGGAGTATCATGTTGCATCCCTGAAAGAATCAGCTTCCACCCTGACATTTATCCAAGGCTCTATAAATATCGGCGAGGATCATAGGTGCTAAAGTATAATATTTGATCGTTGTCTTATATTTAACCCCGTAGAAAATGGCGTGAGTAACCATTATCACATTTGGGTGGATAGCATGATTCTGATTTTGGGGAAAGACCATGGTCCCCAACAAGCATACTGCGAAAACAAAAGGTCGTTTCTTTTCCCAATCCTGTCTGGAAGTGAATTCATCTTTAAACTTTTCAAAGCCATTAACTCGTCCGAATTGACAGTACAATTTTTGGAAAGGGATGTTTGGTTCTTTGAGACGGCTGATCCATTCGACATCGATTGACGAAAATGCCCATTTAATCTCTTGGTATTATTAATGATATAGACAGGGGTGAAATAAGCTTTATGGGGAGAAATAAGCTTTTGAAAAGATAGGGGCCGATGACATACAGGAGTTTGATATCAGATTAGAATGTCACTATCCGGTTGAGATTTCCTTTTGTTGCACACGCCTACACTTTCATACCTTGCCAAAATTTCTTCTAAAGTAGGAGTCAATTCAACGTTTCCAAAGCAAAATACCATGCACTCGCTGTCCCAAAACTTAGTCATTGCGTTAATCAAATCTGGCCAAGCTTCCATTTCCATCAGAGAGGGGAGATGACCTATGTGCTTCTGAATTTTCCTTTTATCCCGTTCATCCATTCTTGCCCACCATACCTTGAGAAAAGGATGAGGGTGAGTCACTATTTCAATCTTTGATTGTTCATAAATTTGAACCATCCTGCAAAGCATATAATGGGTTAAATCCCCCCTGCCCCAAATGATAATGAGTTGTTTTAAATTATCACACACCCTTCAATTAAACACATAAGCATGATCGTCCATTTGGGCCGGAGGCCACTTTGGACTCAAGCTGGTCTTACTAATGGACCCAACACGCCTTACGTGATGAGTCGCCCTACGCCAATGCTTAATTAGTAGGGATTTTGTTTCGCTCTATCCTAGTCATCTAAGAGTGGGTTTTGACTAGATAAGGTACCCAAACGGACGACCTGGGCTGGAAATCATGACAAGCATTGGACAAACTTCGTGCCAAAAAAAGTCACTTATTCCGAAAAGGGTCAACAAATATTTGGGGATCCGGCTGCGGGATTGCAAAACCATCCTCCCAATTACGTAATATACAAAATACGTAATATTTAGGAGGATGGTTTTGCGATCCCGCAGTCGGATCCCCAAATATTTGACCCTTTCCGGAATAAGTGACTTTTTTGGCACGAGGTTCGTCCAATGCTTGTCATGATTTTCAGCCCAGGTCGTCCGCTTGGGTACCTTATCCAGTCAAAACCCACTCTTAGATGACTAGGATATAGCGAAACAAAATCCCTACTAATTAAGCATTAGCCTAGGGCGACTCATCACGTAAGGCGTGTTGGGTCCATTAGTAAGACCACCTTGAGTCCAAAGCGGCGTCCGACCCAAATGGACGATCATGCTTATGTGTTTAATTGAAGGGTGTGTGATAATTTAAAACAACTCATTATCATTTAGGGCATGGGGATTTAACCCGTTATATGCTTTGCAGGATGGTTCAAATTTATGAACACTCAAAGATTGAAATAGTGACTCAACCTCCATCCTTTTCTCAAGGTATGGTAGGCAAGAATGGATGAACGGGATAAAAGGGAAGTTCAGAAGCACATAGCTCATCTCCGCTCTCTGATGGAAATGGAAGCTTGGCCAGATTTGATTAACGCAATGACTAAGTTTTGGGACAGCGAGTGCATGGTATTTCGCTTTGAAAACGTCGAATTGACTCCTACTTTAGAAGAAATTTTGGCAAGTTATGAAAGTGTGGGCGTGTGCAACAAAAGAAAATCTCAATCGGATAGTGACATTCTAATCCCCAAGGTGTGGGGTTCAAAAGAGATTAAAGGGGCATTTTCGTCAATCGATGTGGAATGGATCAGCCGTCTCAAAGGACCAAACATCCCTTTCCGAAAATTGTACTATCGATTCAGACGAGTTAATGGCTTTGAAAAGTTTAAAGATGAATTCACTTCCAGACAGGATTGGGAAAAGAAACGACCTTTTGTTTTCGCAGTATACTTGTTGGGGACCATGGTCTTTCCCCAAAATCAGAATCATGCCATCCACCCAAGTGTGATAATGGTTACTCACGCCATTTTCTACGGGGTTAAATATAAGACAACGATCAAATATTATACTTTAACACCTATGATCCTCACCGATATTTATAGAGTCTTGGATAAATGTCAGGGTGGAAGCCGATTCTTTCAGGGATGCAACATGATACTTCAATGGTGGATGATAAAACACCTGCTCAAAGTCAACAACCCTACTATGCCAGATCTAAATCATCGAAGTAATCAGTTCGCTTCTCATGATTGGTGGTTGCATCTCAATCACTTCAAGGCAGGAAATGGACAACATTTTTGGATACCATTGTTAAGTGAATTACGAGAAGAGGATGTACAATAGTCTATGAACGATGTTGATATGTATGATACTGTAATTCGAAGTGAGAAACTCCCTTACTTGGTATTTGCCGGACTCAGAGGCACTCGGCCATATGCTCCCGATTGGGTTCTTAGGCAGTTGGGTTGCAAACAAGTTGTTCCACAAACAGGGGATATGGGGAAATTTGCAACAGATCACAAAAATGGTAAAGTATCTTTCGCCAAAATAATAATTCGGGAATGGGAAAATCGAAGAGTGGCAGGAGAAAGGGTTCCCGACAGGAATCAGCCCGAATACATATAAGGGCTGGTTGAAAGATAGTCTTGCCGGAACAGTCATATGTCTGGTTGCATCAAGGACATTGAAACGGAGAGTCAAGTTTTGCTTCGTCAACTTCGAGAGAAATATCAGAAGGATCAGTTAGCCCATCAACATCAACATCTAGAAAATGTTAAAGTCATAGAACAACTCATGCAGGAGCGTGATGAGGTGAGGCGATGCATCGCAGGATTGGATGGTCGCATGGAATATCAGATTCAGACTCTTGGGAGAGCCGGTCACGGAGAAGAAGCTCAATTAGCGAGAGGCTATTTACAAGAAAATCGATATTTCATTTGGCATGAGGTTGAGATAGCGAATGGAGCAGGGGCCAGTGCAGAAGCTAGAGCGACTTAAATACTTTGTTGTCCCCTGCATGGGATTGTTTTTCTCTGTATTTTCCTTAAAATTTGAATGTATTTTATGTCTTGAAAGCATTTTTGATGTATCTTATAACATATATTGTAACTTTTTTTCTTATTATTATTATTTTGGGGGGATAATGAGTTGTTTTAAGATTAATACACACCCTTCAATTTGATAGGCCCGCCCTTGGCACAAAGGGGTCACATATCTATTTAGGACGCACAATATCTGTTTACATTATGTGTTTTATAAATTGCATGTGTGTTATGTTGCTTTATTTAGAGATTTCTAGCCCACTCCTTCCCTAACTTAGTCACAGAACGACCAAATAATCCGAGTCCCAAGTTTCTCAACAAAATTCAAATTCCTAACTTCTTTTGAGGTTTCTTCCTATGGAATATGAACTTGAATACAGGATGGAAAATTCCCAAAGTACTAAGAGTAATGAAGGCACATTGACAAAGATGATGCGCGAAGTCACCCAAAAAATCCCAGAAGGTATAGGTGTGGATTGTGCCATCGAAACAATGCTCACCGATGAAGGCACATTGATAAAGATGATGCGCGAAGTCACCCAAAAAATCCCATAAGGTATAGGTGTGGATTGTGCCATCGAAACAATGCTCACCGAAGTAGCAGAGATTGAGGAAGAAATGAAGAATGCTGAGGATAAGCGACCAAGCCTGATCAAAGCAAATCTGATACTTGAAGAATACTCATCTACCCTTGAGGAGCAGCTTGGAAAACTCATAGCCAGAAACGCAGAGGTAGAAGCGGAGCTCGAGGCCACATTGGAAGAAATAACTCAATTTGAGAGGGATAATCCTCATTACGCCCTCCCAGGACTAAGCAAAGAAGCCGAGGTAGCTGAAGCTGATATCCCTCTAAAGGAGTCACTCAAATCAGACATGAAGACTGACGAAGAAAGTCTCGGTGGAGGCATTTGATGTTCTTGGCAACTTTCCATCCTGCATTTTCTATTTCCTATGTAATGAAACATATCTAAATGAAACCATTTTGTATTTCGAACTACGTAGGGCCTGACTTCTCATTTTGTGAGATACGTAGGCAGCCTTTTTGCTCGGCCCCTATCTTTTCAAAAGCTTATTTCTCCCCATAAAGCTTATTTCTCCCTTGTCTATATCATTAATAATACCAGAAAAGCCCAATGCGGTACAAATCAATCCTTCCAATCCACCATTTCTGAAATTGAATAGGCAAAGTTCTGCCTATCTCCACACCTCGCTTATCCATGGGCAAGGTTACTCTTGAATAAAGCAACAATTGTGTGCTTGTTGATATATGTGCGTTATCTTGCATTTCCTACTACTTGAAAAAACTAACTTGATTACTTTTGAGTGTTTTATTAAAGGTGGTCTAGAATTGATCTGTGTTGATAAAGCTGGCAGATCATCATTATTTCACTAGGTCAAAAGTCCACAAGGATCCCTCCCTCGACCAGTGCAAAGGAAAAATAACAGACCATAATGACAGTGCAAGTTTGACCGAGGTCGTGGTGACAGATCCGTCTACAATGCAACAGAGCAAACTACTCTAGCAACTGATGCAGCAGATGGTCGAAATGAAAGTGGAGATAAAAAGAACCCAGGAGTTGGCAAATCTAGCCATTACTGCTAATCTTCCTAGTCCAGATGAAGCAAGGCCTCCATTTCATTTCTCTTCTCTAAATATACCCCATCAACCTATCTCGATATCGACAAATCAACCGATTACCCCTATCCGAGCTTCGCCTGTCGTCACTCACAACGCCGGGCCATCCAATGTTTTTCCTTAGGAACCACCTCACCCCCGAAATCCAGATGCTACCCAAGCCTACAATTCATCCCAGGTATTAGCTCTAGAAAATCAAACTCCAAGTCAATATAATCCACCCGCCACCCAAACGATGCCCTCATAGATCCCATTCCAGATCCCAATCCTTCCTAACTCACAAATTCCTAACTCCATGTACCCCGAAATTGACCACTTTGAGGAGAAAGAAAATGAATGGAAGGCCAAGGAGGAAATGTCCAAGCTGGACATAAAGGAAGAGATCGCAAGGGCCATGAAGCAGTTTTGGTACATGCCTGAGGTTGTGGGGTTAGCCTACGAGGATTTGTGTATTTACCCGGACTTGAACCTTCCGAAAGGGTTCAAGATACCAAAGTTTGATACCTTCAATGGTAGCGGAAATCCTCTAGCCCATATGAGGTCGTACTGTGACCAGCTAGTAGGGATTGGGAGAAATAAAGCATTGTTAATGGGTTTTTCAGTCGGAGCTTAAGTGTAGAGGCCCTGAAATGGTTTACCTCTCAGCAAAGAAATCATTGGACCAGTTGGAGTGCCATGGCCAAGGACTTTGTTGAAAGTTTCGCTTACAATATGGAAATCGTACCAGACAGATATTCACTAGAGAAGATCAGACAGAAATCAACAGAGAGTTACAGAGAATATGCTTACAGGTGGAGAAAGAGTGTTACGAGGGTACGTCCTCCGATGACTGAAAAGGAGATCATCGAAGTGTTCATACGCTCTCAGGAACCCAAATTTTATGAACGAATAATATTGCTCGGTGTGAAATTTGCAGAAATAGTCAAGATCGGGGAAAATATTGGAGATGGGCTGAAAACAGGTAAGATAACTCGGCTAGAACATCTAGGATGTCAAGAAAGATGTGTTTGCGGTCTCGGGCACACAATACAGACTCAAAGCAAATCTGATACTTGAAGAATACTCATCTACCCTTGAGGAGCAGCTTGGAAAACTCATAGCCAGAAACGCAGAGGTAGAAGCGGAGCTCGAGGCCACATTGGAAGAAATAGCTCAATTTAATAGGACATTTTCAACCCACTCCACCCGTAAACTACCAAAACACTCCCTACCCTTACCACCTCTCGCAATATCCAAGTGTCACACAAAACTACCAACCTCCACCACCAAATTGTTCCAATATCCAAGCAACATATCAGAATCTCCCTACCTTTCACCCAACCATAAATACCCAACCCCCACCTCCAGACTACCAAACATCATCGTACCCCAGATTTTGAGCCCCTACACCTCCTTGGGAAAATTATCCCAACTATAATCAAGTACCACCATCTCTACAAAATAACTATCACCTCACTCCTGTAAACGCAGAAAAAGACCCCTCAGAGTGTTTTACTCCCCTTGCTGAAAGTCGAACCAACTATTTGAGAGATTGTCAGCTGCTGGATTGATCCATCCTGTCCCCCCGAAAGTCGCAGACGCTAATTCTCGCTTCTTCAGAGGTGATCAGACTTGCGCTTATCACTCCAATGGTGTTGGGCATGGCACTAAGGACTACCTAAATCTGAGACACAAGATTCAGGATTTGATTGATCAGGACATGGTTGTTCTCAGGATGTAAACAAAAATCCATTGCCTGCTCACGGGGAGAACATTACAGGTATGATCGAGAGAGGAGGAGGATTGGTCCATGGATAAGAAGATAGTGCCTGGTAACATGATGAGTTTAGAAAGAAGTGTGGCTTCCTTGAGTATCATCAAGAAGCCGAAAGTGGAGATTTTGGTACCTCACAAAATAATTATTACGGCACCAAAAGGAGTCCCTGGGAAAAAGTTTGAGATCGAGGTTGTTGACACAGACAGATCTAGTCAGGGATCCGGTAAGAAAGCTCAGAGAATGATAAGCGAAGCCGAAGCAGAAGAATTTTGGAGGAGGATGCAGCCTCCGGAATACCCTATTGTGAAGCACTTGGAGAAGGCGCCTGCATAAATTTCTGTATGGGCACTACTAATGAACTCACAACATCACAGACAAGCCTTGAAAAGGGCATTGGAGGACGTTTATGTGCCTATGGGAACAAGCAGCGACAATCTGGCGGCCATGATAGGTCAGGTTGCTCAAGGCCACCGCATTAGTTTTGGAAGTGAGGAGTTGCCATTTGAAGGGGCAATGCATAACAAAGGACTCTATGTTATAATCAAATGTCGAGACATGATTCTAAATTATGTTCTGATCGAACATCTGCCCTCTGTCTACCCTTAAGTAGTTGGGTTACGACATGGGGAAAATTCAACAGAGTCGAGTCAATGTAAGAGCGTTTGACGGTCGTCGAAGTGATACGATGGGGGCAGTGAACCTGATCATTTGCATGAGGCCTGCTGAGTTTATGGTTGAGCTTCAAGTAATGGACATAACCACCAGCTATAACATGTTGTTGGGAAGGCCATGGATCCATATGAGCGGGTGATGCAAAAGCAGGAGAATGATCGAGTTTTGGCCCGACCAAGGCCCCACCTGTACCAGTCATTTATAGCGTCAGAATGCATAGGTAATTATGGTATTGAGGGAGGGATCCACGACTTATTCGAAGAAATTGATGTTGTAGATGATGAGGAAGCCGGCCAGACATCGCATGTTCGGGATGCAGAACTAGATAACCAAGGAACACCCGCCATGTCGCCGTTCCCTTACTCGCCTTGGTAGACAGAAAATGGATAGACTTCTTGTATTTTTCTTAAAGCATGTGTAGGTAGCAGTCCGGCTGAAGCCTACGACCCATCTGTTACATTGACATTTTCATTCTTGTTTGGTTTTAATATCTTAAGATGGATTGATATTTGGTCATGGCCAAAATTTGGCCCTTTATTTAAATGAAAACCTTAAGATATTTGAAATTATGCTTATTATTTATCTTATCATTTCAATCACTTCTTTCCATAATTTGGCCCATTTATTTAAATAAAACCTTAAGATATTTGAAATTACGCTTATTATTTATCTTATCATTTCAATCACTTCTTTCCATAATTGTGTTTATTTACAATTTCAGTTTAAAAAATTTAAAACCACTGTCATGTCATGTCAAGAACTAAATGAACATAATGGAGTAGATGACAATGATCTTGAAGAGTGCAATGAGAAAGTTGCAATACCCGAACAGTTTGCTCAAGGACTGAGATAATTTGAGAACCAGGACAAGCCTAATCTAGAGGAGACAGAGGCAGTGAATTTGGGAAATGAAGAATGCGTCAAAGAGACCAGAATCAGTGTGCATTTGAAAGATGTCCAAAGGGAGGAACTCACCAGTTTGCTCAAAGTATATGCAGATGTATTCGCCTGGTCTTATGAGGACATGCCAGGTCTGAGTACCGATATCGCCTCTCATAAATTACCAATCAACCCAGAATTCAGCCTAGTGAAGCAGAAGACTCGGAGGTTCAAGCCAGAGATGAGTCTGAAAATCAAAGAGGAAGTTACTAAGCAGATACAATCCAAGGTGGTAGAGGTGACCAAATACCCTACTTGGTTAGCCAATGTTGTTCCAGTGCCCAAGAAAGATGGAAAGATCAGAATTTGTGTTGATTATAGAGATCTCAATAAAGCCAGCCCCAAGGATGATTTTCCACTACCGAACATCCATATTCACATTGACAATTGTGCCAGGCATGAGATGCAGTCATTCGTGGATTGTTTTGCAGGGTATCATCAAATTTTAATGGACGAAGAGGATGCAGAAAAAATAGCTTTTATCACACCATGGGGGGTATACCATTATCGGGTGATGCCATTTGGTCTCAAAAATGCAGGGGCTACTTATATGAGGGCTATGACAACTGTCTTTCATGACATGATCCACAAAGAGATTGAGGTGTACGTGGATGAGACCCCTCAGAGTGTTTTACTCCCCTTGCTGAAAGTCGAACCAACTATTCCACAAAGAGATTGAGGTGTACGTGGATGATGTCATCATCAAATCTCGCGAGGGTGCGAATCATTTGACTCATCTGAAGAAATTCTTCGATCGCCTACGCCGGTACAATTTGAAGTTGAATCCTGCTAAGTGTGCTTTTGGGGTGCTCGCCGGTAAATTATTGGGATTTATAGGTATCAAGCTTGATCTTTCTAAGATCAAGGCGATCCAGGATCTGCATTCTCCAAAAACCAAGAAAGAAGTCATGAGTTTCTTGGGAAGGTTAAACTATATCAGTTTGTTGAAAAAGGACGCATTGACAAATTGGAATGTAGAGTGTCAGACTGTTTTTTATGCTATCAAAAGGTATTTGTCTAATCCGGCGGTGTTGGTGTCTCCGCGAGAAGGGAGCCCATTATGGCTGTATTTATCAATCTCCGACAATGCATTCGGGTGAGTGCTGGGCCAGCACGATGAAACCAAGAGAAAGGAACGAGCAATCTATTACTTAAGCAAGAAGTTCACTCCACATGAAGCTCGATAAACAGGAAGGTTAGCTAAGTGGCAGATGTTATTGAGCGAGTTCGACATCATTTATGTGTCCCAGAAAGCAATTAAAGGATAGGCTTTAGCAGACCATCTTGCAGAGAATCCTGTTAACAGTGATTATGAACCGCTCAAAACCTACTTTCACGATGAAGAGATATCATGTGCGGGGGAAGACATCCCTGAGGCATACCATGGCTGGCAAATGTTCTTCGACGGAGCTGTGAATTCCCAGGGGAGTGGCATTGGAGCAGTTTTAATATCAGAATTCGAACAACACCACCCGATGGCCGCGAAACTTCGATTTCGCTGCACCAATAATATGGCTGAGTATGAGGCTTGCATTTTGGGTTTGAGGATGGCTATAGATATGGATGTCCAGGAGTTGCTGGTCATTGGAGACTCAAATTTGTTGATTCATCAAGTTCAGGGAGAATGGGCTGTAAAGAACCCAAAAATCATACTGTATGTGCATCTGGTACAAAGGTTATGTAAAAGATTCCGAAAGATCGATTTCAACACACGCCGAGGACACAAAATGAGTTCACCGATGCTCTTGCCACCATTTCCTCGATGATTCAGCATCCAGACGTGATGTATATCAATCCATTGGAGATAGACTTGAAGGAGCAACCAGCTCATTGTTTGTATATTGATCCTGAACCTGAAGGAAAGCCTTGGTATTTTGATATAAAGAAGTATTTGGAGACCGAAACTTATCCTGAAAATGCTACTTCTAATCAGAAGAGGGCTATACGTCAGAAGACCAACAATTTCTTTCTAAGTGA
>DF365525.1:0-25833 GCA_000787875.1 Solanum virginianum
TCCATTAGTGCTAACCCTAATCCCACAAAATAATTGATATAGTCAAACTTTAAGAATTTCTAAGAAAAATGGAAACACAACACGAGTAGCTCTAAAACATCTTTGACTTCTAATGGTGAGCCTAACTTTAAAACATAAGAATAGATTAGCATCAAATATTACCCTTGCATTAAAATAAAAAACTCACAAGAAGTAAAATCTTTAAATATGGGCTTAATCGGGCATTTGCAACATTGTAGTCATTTTTGTGAATTCAATAGATTTTTTAAAACCCCAAAATCATCATAAGGTCACTTGACTCATATATCATGCAATAGATCATCCATAACTCTAAGAATCCTTATCAAGACATTTTATCAAACACTTGGTGGGTTTATAATTCTTGTTCAGACCATGTAATTAAAGAGTATAAAAATATGAAAAAACTTAATGCAAATAAACCCACCAAAAAATAATAAAACCCTCATATAGAATAACTTATAATCCATTGTCAAATCTCATAACAGATCATAGTTTCATAGCCCAAAAAATGCATACTCTCAATAGACAAAACCTATTCATAGTATAAACTTGAAATAGATAGTCATGTATAATAAATCAACATTTCATAAAATCCCAACATAATTTATACTCATTATCTATAATAGAAGATACCCATAGATAATACAACTTGAAAACATGTAATTTTCATAAAACTGGAGATTGGGCTCCATGGGTGAAAGGACACAATGGATGAAACCACATGCCTAAATTTAGGGATTCTTTGATGTAGACTTGAAGAAAACTTGAAGCTTGAATAGAGCTCTTAAGATCTAGAATTAAGCTTGAGACACATGATTTTAGATGGAAATTTTAATAAAATGATTGAGAGGTTTTAAATAGAGTTTTTGAGTGATATGAAGTTGAAAAATGGCTAAGTATATGATATTTCACGTGCAAAAGGTCATAGGGCAATAACCCCAATGCCTTAGGCCAAAATAGAAAATTAAGAAGGTGATAACAATGCTCTGCGACAGGTCCGCATCATGGAGCCATCGTGTACCCTCTCTATCCTCAAAAATTTTGCAAAAAATATTTTTCGCTACAGTTCCTCTAAAATTAAGGTTATACCTATTTCTCACTCAATTTTGTCCTTGATATCGAATATGACGTCAAATTTTGGTATCACACACAAATTTTGAGATATATGAAAATTATAATTATAGGCATTTTGAAGAATATTTTGGGGCCTTTTTGGGGCATTTCAATATCTTCTCCTTGGGAACATTCATCCCTGAATGCCAAAGAAATGTACATAAGATAAGTAACCATAAATATTTCAGCCCAACATGAATTCAGCAAATGTATTTAAACATCATTTTCAAAAATCTTAACATGAGTGTCAAAATCACCTTAAATTTGTTACCATAAATAAGAATACATGGAACATAATATGAGGACTAAAACTTAGGAACTGAAATCAGATACAAGACCTAATTTTTTATTTTAATCTTGAGTTGAATGAAAGAGGAACGAATATCACTTCTTCAAGTCTGCTTCAGCTTCTCATATCGCACTTTCAACTTCTTGATTCCTCCAAAGGACCTTGATGGATGCAATATCCTTTTTCCTTAATATCTCAACTTGTCTATCCAAAATCCCCACCGGGTGTCGCAACCCAAGCCTAAGGCCTAGATGTGACATGGCGAATGGAGAACCCTAAGTGACCCCAAACAAGCCTCTTAACACATCATTGGTCTCAGAAATAATTAAACAATATAATAAGAGTAGAGATAAGGGAAAAAGGGGCTAAAGGGATACTTTCATAACATAAGCATTAAAACAAGAGAGTTAAGGCACAATATATAACATGTCCAACAACACCTCTACTACATAGATAAGAGTAGGGGCCAATACAAGCAACCGAGTTCACCCTCATAATCAATGCATACATAAAAGAAAGATAGTCATAGTACATTGGATGAGATCATAGACATTGTCCCCAAAATGGAGGACTCACCAACTAGCTTGATAGAAATCGTACTAGCCACGTGGAGGAAGTTGCTCAAGCGAGGCTCCAGTTCCTACATGGTGACATTATGTAGGCATAGAGTATGCGTTAGTACATTTGAATGTAATAAGTATGTAGGATGCAATACAACAAGAGATAAGCTACATAATCAAAATGCAAAAGCATAGGCAATGAGTAGCATATAACAATATGGCATGCATGAAAGATGCTTGAAGTAAATTATGTTCACATAAAACATAATACATATGCAAGAAGAAACCATCATTATAGAGTTCATAGTCTATTGAGGTATCAACCCCTTAATTGGTTGGTGGATCGTCTTACCCTAACACCCATGGTGATTGAGGTACAAATCCCTCAATTCGGTTATAAAGGTACAAACCCCTTGATTGGCTGGTGGATCATTGCACCCTACCACCCATGGTGATTGAGGTACAAACCCCTAAACCTGGTTATCAAGGTTCAAACCCCTTGATTGGTTGGTCTATTGTCACACCCTACCACCCATGGCGATATAGGTACAAACCCCTCAATTCGGTTATCAAGGTACAAACCCCTTAACATGGTTGCCTAGGCTCACAACCCCCTGAGTGGGACATGGTAAATTTCTAACATAATATAGGAGAGTATTGATTGATGATCATGCTCTAATAAGAAAGTCGCTATCAGTAATTAACCTTATTGAGGTTAGGGTCAAATCCACAGGGAATACAGGGATTGACTATAAGATTTCACTACTAATCATTCCTAGTATCTATAACTACAATCTCTAGATATGAGGCTTTTGTGATTCAAAAACAACACAAATTAAAATTCTGGAAAAGACTTAATTCTGGGGACAACTTGGGAATTATGTTCCTAATGGTTTGTTGACTCAAATTAAAATTTAGAAAAATACTCAATTTTTGGAATAACATGGGAATTTATGTTCCCCATGGTTCGTTGACTTGATTACCCTAGGTAACATAACTACAATTAGTGAATCACATGCAGGATAGTAACGTAAGTTCTTCCAGCCCTCTTGTGAAGGTGAAGGTCAAATTTCACCATGGAGCTTGGTCGGGTACCATGGTGTACCACAAACTATTACCTATTGCCCAACCAACATCCCTTTGGTTAGGTTTGGTCCATTAGATGGGAACACATCAACTGAATCCTGTCATCTACTTCCCTTTTCCTATTCATCACTACCTTGGTCGGGATCATGATAGTAGGAAAGGTTTGGTGTTAGCCACCACTAAACAACATTAATCATGAAAGAAAATAGATAATACATGCAAACCCCAATCATAAATATGCACAAAACCAAGGTCATCTCAAGTAAACTACCCATGGTTCCCACAACCCAAGTTGTGGGTGCTTAACTACTCATGGCTAAGATAAAACACACAAAAATGGAAATAATAAACATAGTTAAGAGTTTCACCAATAATAATAGAGGAGATGGGTACCACAAGTTGTAAAGTCACAAGCTTGATTGAGAAACAATGAGTACAAGGCAAGATTTGCAATTCCCAAAATGAGTTTTCCCAAAGAAAACACTAATCTACTCTAAAACCTACAAAAAGCTTCAAAAATATATTAGAGTAATGTCTCTGGTCAAACTCTCTCAAAATAACGTAACTTAAACTATTTATAGTGTGTATAAAAACAACCCTAAAATTTTTGCAGAAAAGACAGCTGGCATTTGATAATTTTGCAGTTATGACTTGTAAGATGACCTATAAGTCGTAGTCGAGGTCTTATATCAGGATCTTGGCATTTTGGACTGAACTGGTACGACCCATAGGTATGAGTCGTTGCTTAAGCTATGAGTTGTATGTTGGTCTTGTAGTCTTGGTCTTTAGTTTTTTGGTCCAACATTTTCATTCTCTGATTCTTGCTAGGAGTCCACCTGTACGAGTCATAGTATAACTTACGCCTCGTAGTCTGGGATCGTAGTAGTGACCTCCACTTGGTAGTTGTTTTAGGCACCAAATGTGTTGTAATTTGTCAGCACATCAACACCCTTAACTTAGAATTATTGCTTGTCCTTAAGCGACGACTCAATCTACATAGACAACGAGAAATACATAGAAACTAGACTAATGGCATATATATCAACTTCTCTGATTTAGGTACCCAACTACCATTTTCAAAATAGGATTGTAAAATTATTTAGCAAACAGGAATATAATGGGATACCTGACAATCCAACCATGATAAGTTAAGGAGCATCAACCTTCCACAATCACTAACATAGTCATATGCTAATCAAGTAGTGCAAATGGCCTCACTAGAAAGAAGTCTCTCATATTCACTTAAGCACATTCAGAAATTAGGGACTGCGGAAGCATTCTCACTCTCACAATTGAAATTCATGCACAATGACTAACACCATAATCTTGCGCCTATACTTATTTTTTGGTTTAGTTCAAAAGTGGATTGGGATCATTTTAGGACTTATTGGCTTATAACATGGGCCCAGGGACTTTGGTATAGTATTTCGGGCAATTAGTGACTAAAAGCTATCCTTAAACTGTGTTTACCAACAGTTTTTTCTTTCATACTCCAATCCTTTCACCAACTTCTCCCTTATTTCCCCTTTTAAAATTTATCTCGGGCTTATTCTATCACTATTCAGTTGTGCCTTCATTTTGAACTTATTTTTGCTAATTTTTTCAACTTAAGGCACTCTTTTCTTTCTTTTTCTTCACCAGGCTCATGATTATTCATTTTCTTTCTTTTCACCTCAACTAACTACCTCATTTTTGTTACTTTACCACAATAAGGGCCACCCTTAACTTAGGCTTTTAGCCTAAAGTGAAGTGCACAATATCTACGCCTCAAACTAGGGCCACTAATACAGCCACCCTCAACTTAGGCTTTTAGCCTCAACTAAGGTTCACATGCTCAAGGATAGATCAGGGTCAATATTAGGAATTTCATCAAACGAGGTAAGGTTAGCAAGGTGTCAAGAAAAAATATGAGTACATGAGAAGCTCAAACATTTAGAACAAGGGATTCACTAGTTCATTTGGTAGGTCATTTAGGCAAAAGTGGGCTTACTATCAGAACAAAGGCCTAAGATCACTTCCAAATTAACCAATTCATCAAACCAATCTTAGAGTACCAAGGCAAGTTCTAAGTCCATATAATGATACATGAATGCATAAAAGTAATCTCACACACAAATGGCATTTGCATCCACAATCAAGTATAGACTCATAGGCATGCTTTCACTCTCTGCTTACCTTCACAATATCCGAACAAACATTGCCATATACTCAAAAAATGTATGAATGCATCAATAATCACAACCTCAAAAATTTGAGAGGTATCCAATTTTGCATCAAAAATTTAAAGAAAATCTAAGAACTATATATATGCCAAAAGATATTTTTACTATGCATTTACAAATTATCTATACTTCCTAAGACATGCCGGTTCAACAGAAAATTAAACATCCATAAGGAAAAAGAAGCACGCTAAGAAAACCTTGGGATCAAAAGATGATACTTTGTCCTCAAAGTACATAACTTTCACCACCCCACCAAAAGATGATACTTTGTCCTCAAAGTACAGGCAAAAAGAAAATAAAACATTATAACATATATATATATATATATATATATATATATATATATATCAAAACGGTTGGTGCTCATGCACTAGTCTCGGTCTGATCAATGTGGTCCTGGGTCCTGGGTGTGCTATGCTATCTCTCTCTGATTAGCTGCCAATAAAAGCGACTCCTGCACCACCTTCTTAGGTATAGGCTCCTTCTTCTCAGGTCTCGGCCTCTTTGGGGTCAGCTCTGGATCAGCATGCTCAAGGGCCTTCTTCCCTCAGGTGTCCAGAAGGTCGCCAAGCCAATCAAAAGCCTCGTCACCTCCCTGTGCTACCTCTGGGGCTGGAAACCTTTCTTCCCTTGACTATCACCACTCATACCCTTAGCTTCTCAATTGGCTTCTAGTTCTTTAGCAGTTCTCGGTGGAGAGTAGCGAGATAAGCCGCATAGAACTCATGGACTATGTAAGGGGCATATTTGCCCAGCTGTTGCGTAGTCCAACGGAGCCCGTGCTTATCCAATCCTGCATCTAAGTCAGGTACTCTGTCTAACCCTGCTGTGCTTGACCTGGACTGCTTGTAAAATTGCTGAACCGGCTTGCCATGTGCCTTATCTTCTAGCCCTTGGTCGTAGATCTCTTTCATGCCCACAACACACCATCTGGGGTCCGTCAGGGCTGAGACTAGGCCTTCTCCTGCTCAGGATGAGAAGTACTCTCAAACTCTGACTCAGAGTCAAAATTTGTAGGAGTCATCTACGGTGAACTACTCCCTGAGTCATTTTTCTCCACTTCTTGTATCTCCTCTTTAGTTTGGGAGGAAATTGTAACTTCAATAGGCTCCTAATCTGTACGGACTCGGGTTTCTGGAATATTGGTCAAAGGATCAATCCTGATACTCTGGACTTCAACTGAACCCTCAGACCTCTCAGTCTCGGATTACTCGTCTACTAGTCTCTGCCTAAACGTTTGGATAGCCCTCTTGTCTTTGGGCGACATTATATCTGCACCACAACCAACAATCCATATGAGCATTAAGACAATTTACTAACTTAACACACAACAAAGAACAAAACTAAATAAAGGGAAAATAAGAACTGATGCAACTGCAGATGTGCAGGTACGAGTGCAGTTACGACTCATAGGTTGACCTACGAGTCATACACTAGCCTTGTAGAACTAGTTATACCTTTAACAATGCTTTCTGATCACATATACAAGACACTATTATGACTCGTAGGATGGCCTATGAGTCGTAGCCCTGGTCTTACACCTAGTTCCAGAAATATTTTCAAAACTTAGTTAGGTCAACAAGACCCTCACTTCCAGTCATTCCAGGTACTATGCGTCATACGTGAGTCTTGTATGAGGAATGTGAAGGAATTACATATGACTGATGCTTGCTACAAGGGACCACTATGACTCATATAGGATCTTACAAGTCGTAAGAGTGCCTCATAATTGAGCACAGAACTACCTGCAATGCCTACTCATTTCTAACTCAAGGCACAAATTCAACACAATATTTCATATCATCCAAGCAAATAGGAGCAAAGCAAGATTAAACGACACATATTCAACTCTAAACTAACATTGACAATTGAAAATAACCATTAAACCTAGGAATCAAAATCAATTTTACAATTTGTCAATCATACCAAACATGGAACACATTCCAAACCAACACTTGGCAATCATACAACAATCCAAAGGAGTGCAATCACCATTCTTATCACTTCAATCTCAAACCATGTGTTCAAACATAGGCAATCATACCCATACTACCAACATTTCAACCTACGATAACAAGTTAAACCATTAGTGGGCAATAATCAAATAATACAGTCCATGAATCATAAATGTCACATTCATCATCACCCATTCAAGAATTCCAACACAATTTGGTTTACAACTCAACTCTTCAAAGCCTACACGCCCTAAATTATCATTCTAGATTAAGAATCACTATGTGACATGATTTAACATGATTAAACAAAGCTCACACTCATATAGTGAACAATTTTACCACAAAAGATTTTAAAATTTAACCAAGGAGCTTACCAATTGATTAGAGAAGTAAACTAAAGTGCAAGAAATCAAAAACCATGCCAAAGCCCTAGAAAATGTTGACTTCGCTAGAATCTTTACCGAAAAATGACGTGGGTTATCAGGATTTTTGGTTAGAGATGGATTCATGTGATAGGAGATGGTTTTTCGTTATGTGTAGGGTTAGAAAATGGGGGAATTAGGGTCAAAGATTATTTTGACCCCATTTTATAACAAATTGGGTCAGGTTTTAAAATGCCTCAGATTGGGGTTATGAGACCCCAACTATGAGTCATAGGTCCCGATCTCCTACTTGACCCAACACTTAGCAAAAATTCATAAATCCTATCTGAGCACTATGAACCCCTCTTACGACTCATAGGGTGTTCTATGAATCGCAAGGTTGGATCGTACTGTATGTGCCAACTTCAGATGCTCACTTATTCCTTCTACGAAGCATTACTATGAGTTATAGTGCAGACTACAACTCGTACGCCTGCTCGTAGGAGCTGTTCTAAGTTCAATTTCTCCAGATCTTCAGTTTTTTAACTTTTTACCTACAAACCAAGTCTTAAAACATAGATATCCTCAATATTATTACAATTGCATCATTGTCTTTTAATTTAAAACAAACCACTACTACTTCTCTAAGTCTCAAACAAACAAATCATTATTAAAATGCTTGGGTTGCCTCCCAAGAAGTGCCTTGTTTAACATCGTGACTCGACTTAGTCATCTTCCTTCATCAAAAATCATCAGGGGACCACACCTCGCTCTTGAACTCATCCAGATATTTTATTGATTGGCAAATATTGAACACAACCTCAGCATTATTCACCCTAAACTGAAGTTGACCCAAACCCATATCCACTAGTGCCCTCCCAGTGCATAGAAAAAGTCTCCCCAAAATAATAGGTACCTCAAAGTCAACCTCACAGTTAAGGATCATGAAATTCACTGGAAAAATAAATTTATCAACTTTAACAAGCACATCTAGCGGGATTCCCTAAGGTTGCTTTATGGTTCGATCAGCCATAAGCAATGTCATTCTCATGGTGGTAGGAGTGCTAAGACCAAGCCTTTTGAAGATGACAAGAGGTATTAGATTGATGCTAGCTCCCAAATTGCAAAAATGCTCTTACAAATTAAACATCACTAATAGTACAAGGGATGGTGAATGCGCTAGGATCTTCACACTTTTGCACTAGGCATTTGGTCATGATCGTACTATATTGTTTAATCTCTTGTGAGATCTCTTGGCTTAAAATGTGTTTCTTTGTTACCAAATCATTCATATATTTGGTGTATTTGGGCATTTTATCTAAGGCTTCGAAGAAAGGGATGTTGATGGATAGTTGTTTTAACATCAACAAGAATTGCTTGAACTTACCACCTTCTTCCTCCTTTTTGAGCCTTTGTGGGAAAGGAGGAGGTGGTTTTGGAATTAATTTGGCTTTCTCTTGCTCTCCCACCTCTTGGTCTCTACTCCCCTGCTCCTTGGAGTTTCCTCCTCACTCATTACCTTGTTATCAATGGCTCTTTCCTCAACTTCATCATCAATAATTGGCAGAGGGGGATCCATGGTGCTTTTGCCACTTTGAGTCATCATGGCCATGGAATGCCCTTCATTCTTAGGGTTTTGAACTGTGTTGTTTGGTAAGATGCCCTTCTGGCGTTGGTTCAACTATGAAGACATTTGTCCGAATTGTTGTTGAAGTTTCTTGATTGCCACGGAATGAGACTCTATTTTCTAATTAATGCTTGAAATATCGGTCTTAATCCCCTTCAAAGTCTCATCCGACACATATTCAACTCTAAACTAACATTGACAATTGAAAATAACCATTAAACCTAGGAATCAAAATCAATTTTACAATTTGTCAATCATACCAAAATTTATCAAACATTTCTTCAATCCTTGAACTACTTGATCCGGCACCACGGTTATACAGTGGTACATAGGGACCATTTCTGTAGCCATCTCTCCTACCCCATTCTATGTCTGGCACTCTTTCTCTTTTATAGTATCCACCCGTATTATCTTTGTATGCCCTTTATCGATTGAAGTTTCGACTTTGATTCCCAGAACCTTGCCTCCAATAATCCGAGTTAGATCCTTTGTGGTTCTTTCGAAACCTGCCACTTGGTTGCTCACAAAGCATGCATCCTCATCAAAGAATTGATAATCATAAACTGGAATCTTTAGGGGTTGATGGGTTACCGCTTGCACACTTGGTTGATTTTGCTTCAAAACCAAGTCTATGCTCGTATGGAGTTGCGCAAGTTGTTCCATGATCTCTTCATTCACCTTTGTTTCCATAAATTGTTGTAACCATATAAGAGTTTTTTATTGTACCCCTCTCACTTTGGCCCCATGCTCAGTTGGTGTTCACTACTTGTTCCATTCCCTTAGCAACAAGTCCAAACAATTGATCAAGAAAAACACCTTCCATGATCGTGTTGGCACATGCTTTGCTATTATCATCAAGTGCTCTAAATTTTGCTACGGTTGCTCTACAATCGGGGTAAGACCCAACTCCCAAAAAAGTTTTCTCCCTGATCAAGAATATAAGTTGGATTTTCAATATCACACACGAATTTTGAGATTTATGGAAATTACGATTCCAGGCACTTTAGAGGTACATTTTCGGGCACTCTTTGGGGTCTTTCACTAGGACCTCCTCATAGGTCAAATTGTCTTCTACAACACCCATAACATCTAAAGACATAACAGCACTTGGGTCACCACACATTTTCTCAACATGAACACATGTAAGACCGGATGAACCATGTTCATCTCTATAGGCAACTCCAACTCATATGAAACCTTACCAGGCCTCCTTAAAACTCTAAAAAGACCCACAAACCTTGGGCTTAACATCCCTTTCTTGCCAAATTGAACCAGACCCTTCATAGGTGAGACTTTCAAAAAGCCTAATTACCAACCATAAACTCAAGATCTCTTCTCCTCATATTGAAATAGGACTTTTGTCTACTTTGTGATCTTTTCAATATCTCCCTAATAATCCTCACCTTCTCCAAGGCTCCTATGACCGAATCTGGACCTAGCGAAGCCCTTTCTCCCGCTTCAAACCACCTAACTAGGAATCTATAACGTCTACTATAACGATCCTCAAAAGGAGCCATACTAATGCTTGAGTGGTAGCTATTGTTGTAAGTAAATTAAATGAGTGGAATGTGTTCATCCGAACTACGCTTAAACTCCAAAACATAAGCTATAAGCATATTCTCAAGAGTTTCGATAGTAATCTTGGCTTGGCTATCCATTTGAGGGTGAAAGGTTATACTAAGCTTAACTTTGGTACCAAGACCCCTTTGGAAGGACCTCCAAAAGTGAAAAGTGAATTGAGCTCCATGATCTGAAATGATAGACAAAGGTACCCCATGCAATCTAAATAACTCATGAATATGCAACTTTGCATAATCTTTGGCACCATAAGTAGTATTGACCGTTAGGAAGTGAACCAACTTTTTCTTTCTATCCACAACAACCCAAATAGAATCAAAATGTTTTACAGTCTTAACGCAACCACAAAATCCATGTTGATTTCTTCCCACTTCCAAGTAGGAATCTCTACATCTTGGGATAGGCCACTCGGCCTATGATGTTTGGCTTTTATGTGTTGACAATTGTGAAATTTGGATATGAACTTGGCAATGTCTCTCTTCATACCACCCAACTAATACACTTCCCTCAAGTCTCTATACATCTTAGTAGAACCGAGATGAATGGAATAGGATGAATTATGGGCTTCCTTTAAGATCAATTATTTCAAATCATCCATATTTGGCACACACAATCTACCTTGGTACCTAAGGGTACTATCTCCCCCTTGGGAGAAAACCTCCACTATACTATCTCTTACCAAGGCCATCAACTCTAGCAAGGCAAGGAATATCTTGTTTTGCCTTTACCTTCTCAATTAAGAAACATTTGGAACCATCAACAACCACTACACCACCATTGTCAACCTCATCCAACCTAACCCCTCTTGCCTCCAATAATCCGAGTTAGATCCTTTGTGGTTCTTTCGAAACCTGCCACTTGGTTGCTCACAAAGCATGCATCCTCATCATAATCTAGCCAATCGATGAACCTTTCTAGCCACCTTTTTACAACTATCATCAACATGAGCTAGGCTACCTATAGACACCCTACTTAGAGCAGGGCCACAACATTAGCTTTACTGGGGTGATAATGCACACTCATATCATAATCTTTAAGAAGCTCTAACTACCTTCTTTTTCTAAAGTTAAAATCTTTTTGGCTGAACACATATTGGAGACTCTTGTAGTCGGTAAACATATTAACATGAACCCCATATAGGTAGTGACGCTAAATTTTCAAAGGAAATACTGCGACCACCAATTCCAGATCATGGGTGGGATAATTCATCTCATGCACCTTAAGTTTTCTAGAAGCATATGCTATCACCTTACCACTTTGCATAAAAACACACCAAAAACCAATTCTTGACGCATCATAATATACAACATACCCTTCCAACCCTTCCGGTAGAGCAAAGATAGGAGCGGAGACAAGCTTATCTTTCAAAGTATGGAGACAGTTTTCACACTCATAGGTCCATACAAATTTTACCTTTTTTTGGGTCAACTTAGTCATAGGAGAAGAAATAGAAGAGAACCCATTTACAAACCTCCTGTAATAACCCGTCAAACCCAAGAACTTCTAATGTCCGATGAAGTCAAAGGTCTAGGCCAATTTCTAATCACTTCCGTCTTCATAGAATCCACCATAATAACCATCACCCGATACCACATGCCCTAGGAAAGCAACCTCTTTCAACCAAAACTCATATTTCTCACATTTTGTATGCAACCTCTCCTCCCTCAAGATTTGCAACACCACCATCAAGTGATTCACATGCTCCTCCTCACTATTGGGGATTTTCAATATCACACACGAATCTCCTCCCTCAAGATTTGCAACACCACCATCAAGTGATTCACATGCTCCTCCTCACTATTGGAATAGATCAAGATATCGTCAATAAAAACCAACACAAATAAGGAAAGGTAGGGTTCAAAGATGCTATTCACAAGGTCCATAAATATAGTCAGTGCATTAGTCAACCCACTAAAAGTGCGCATACCTAGTCAGGAAAGTCATCTTGGGAATGTCACACTCTCTCACATTCACATGGTGATACCCGGACCGAAGATCAATCTTAGAAAAGTGATTAACCCCTTGAAGTTGATTAAAACGGTCATCAATCCTTGGTAGAGGGTACTTGTTCTTTATGGTGACTCTATTAAGTTGCCGGTAATTAATGCACATTCTAAGAGAAACATCTATTTTCTTCACAAACAACACCAGTGCACCCTAAGGTGACTTACTAGGCCTTATAAAACCCTTCTCCAACAAATCTCTCAATTGCTCCTTTAACTCCACCGGGGCCATACAGTAAGGAAGAATAGAGATAGTTGAGTGTTGGGAACAAGATTTATACAAAAATCTATTTTTCTTTACTGAGGAACACCGAGAAGGTCATTTAGAATGACATCAAGAAACTCATTAACCATCGGAACCGACTCAATAGATAGAACCTTGGACTTCATATCCCTAACCCTCACAAGATGATAAAGACAATCTTTACAAATCAACTTTTGGGCCTTAAGACATGAAATAAATCTACGTTGACCACCACATCATGACTTTTCTACTCAAGTATAGGCTCATTAGGGGATTGGAATTTTGCTCTAAAGAATCTACCATCAATAGAAGCATAGTATGCATGCAACCATTCCATCCGAAGAATGACTTCAAAATCCACCATATCTAATTCAACAAAATCACAAGGCAAGATTTTAAGAAAAATGAACATGGAAAATTTTTTATAGACTCTTCTAGCAACAATGGGTTCACCAATAGAGGAAGACACTTCATAAGGTTCACATAACAATTCGGGACTAACATAAGCTTTTTGACAACAAACGGAGTAATAAAAGAATGAGTGGCACCCAGGTCTATCAATATATACACATCAAAATCAAAAACATTTAACATACTGATAACAACATCGATCACCTCATCAACTCCTTGTCCCCCTTGAAGAGCATACAATCTATTTTACCTTAGAGCACCTCCTTGATGACCTCCCCTTCTTCTTTGGCCCACACTTGCACCTTGGCCTTGTGGAAGACCATCTCTACGTTTGTTTTGTGTATACGGCCAATCAATATCTTTGTGACACATCTCACCACAACCAAAGCAAGCATTTGTATTTCTCAAACAAGGACCACTATGATTCTTTTCACACATTGGACACCTAGGCTTGACTATTCCTCCAATACCACCTTGGAACCTTTGATTAGGTACCCTATCATTGGCAAACCTCTTATTGGAAGCATTAGGTGACCCTTGGCCTTGGATCTTGTGCCTTGAGAAAGCTAACCACTCTTAGAACTATGGAACCTACCATTAAATCGAGCCCTCGTGGACTCACCAACCCTTCTCTTTTAAAGCTTCTTCCCCTCTAGTTGTTTAGCATATGTCATGAGGCATGACAAATCCATATTGCCTATTAGCATGGTGGTATAACACTCCTCATTCACCAAGTCAGATAGACCCAGCATAAATTTCTTCATCCTTGTCCTTGGCTTAGCAACAATTCTGGGGCATACTTAGAGAGTTAGTTAAACTTGAGGGAATACTCCCTCATACTCATAGACCATTGCTTTAGATTAATAGATTCCATTATTTTTGCCTCCCTTAGCTCAATAGAAAATAATCGGTTAAGAAATGCCATTTTGACTTCATCCCAAGGGATAACATCACCATTCCCCTTCTTTATCCTCCATTGAGTGAACCATATTTGATCCACCCCTTTGATTTGGTACGCCGCCAAGTCTGCTTTTTCCTCAGAATTAACCCTTATAATAGACAACACCTTGTACACCTCATCACCTCATCCACCTTAGCTACATAGAACTCCGGTGGATTCATTCTAGTGAAATCCCTCACCCTTGAGGCCGAAGTAGAAACATGTCACGACCTAAGCCTAGGGCCTAGATGTGACACGGTGCAAGGGGAACCCAAAGGTACCCAAGCAAGCATTTTAGCGCATCATTACACATCCTTGGTCTAAGAGACATATTCATATTATAACAACAAGAGTAAAGAGAGAGTTAAGCTCATAACATTACACATGACATGTCCAATAACGCCACTACTACATAGATAAGAGCGAGGGCTAAGAAAAGCAATTGGGCCTACCCTCATAGTCAATAATTACATAAAAGAAATGATAGTCTTAGAACATAGTCTGGTATCATAAGCAACGTCTTCGGAATGGAGGACTCAACAACAAGCTTGAGCGAAAGCATACTAGCCACATGGATGATACTCAAGCGGGGCTCCGGTACCTACATGGTGATATCATGTAGGCATAAAGTATGCGTTAGTACATTTGAATGTACTAAGTATGTAGGATGAAAGGCAACAAGTTATAAGCTCCATAATCAAAATACACAACATAGGCAATGAATAAGCATAAAGCAATATGGAATGTATGAATATTGCTTGAAGTAAAAATCATGCCAGTATAGAACATACTACTAGTGTAAGGAGTGACCATCATTAGTGCAATCTAAGGCCTACCACCTCCTTAGAGAGGCACATGAGGTAGAAACCCCTTCCTATGGTTGATGAGTTACAAAACCCCAACATGGTTGATGAGGTACAAACCCCCCCAACATGGTTATCAAGGTACAAACCCCTCCACATGGTTACACGGGCTTGCCACCTCCCGAGAGAGGCGATCGAGGTACAAACCCCTCAACAAAGTTATCCGAGCCTATAACCTACCGAGTGAGGCTTGGTCATCCCCAACACTATCGAGATAATCTCATATTCATACATTTCTTTCATCATCATATACATATATTCCTTTCATCATCATAAAGTCATTCATCTCATAAGACATGTGTTTACCTTCAATTCCTCAAGAATTCATAACCAAATATTTTATCAAACACATGGCGGATGTGTAGTGCTAATGTAAAACCATGCAATTCAAGAGTGAAATTATGTAAGAAAATTCATTGTAAAACCATCAATAGATACTTGGTGAAATCCTCAAGCAATATACATCAAAATCCTTCATCAAATCCCATATTAGATCTTAGATTCATAGCTCTAAACATGCTAAAATGGTCATAATTTCATGCAACCCCAACATAATGTGCAGTGAAATTCATAATACATAAAACCCATAGGTAAATCAACTTTAAATCATGCAATTTAGGGAAAAAGGAAGCTTGAGTATCACAGGTGAAAGAAACCCATAAAAGAAACACATATACCTTAGCTTTGGAGAATAGCTTGAGGAAGATTAGAGATGGAGACTTGAAGCTTGAATGAGATCCTTGAAATCCGAATGAGTTTTGAGACTTGCGTTTAGGAGTAAAATATTTTGCTAAGTGTTTGAATAAGTATTGGGGAATGTTTTGAATGATATGAGGGTGAAATATAGCTAAGTATGGGTATTTTCACGTTTGGGAACACTTAGGCGCAAGACTCAAAAGCCTTGGACCTGACTTGAAAAACTGTTGAAAAAATATACTGTGATGTGTCCTTGGCGATTTGTTTACTCTAAAATTGGGGTTTGGCCCATCTCATACTCAATTTGACCCTCTACACATGAATATGAAGTCTGATTTTTGATATAACACATGGATTTTCACATATATGAAAATTACAATTCAGGGCACTTTCGAGGCATATTTTTGGGCACTTTTTGGGGTCGTTTCAATATGTCCTCCTTGGGAACATTCGTCCCCGAATATCAAAGAAATGTATATGAGAGACATAAACATGATAAATTCAACCCACATAGAGATGCAACAATTCACTTAAACATCATTTCAAAAATCTCATCATAAGAGTAAATCATCATGAACTTGTCAATTTAAACATGAATGTATGCATATGTCATGGGCTGAACTTAGACTTGAAATTACATAGGGGACTTAGGTTGATACCTTAGGCTTGATTTGACTGGAAAAGATAAGGATAGCGGCTCATGGGCTGAACTTAGACTTGAAATTACATAGGGGACTTAGGTTGATACCTTAGGCTTTAGTGGAGTGGAAAAAGATAAGGGTATCGCTTTTGCATATCCGTTTCGGCATTCCAAGTAGCACTTTCAACTTGTTGATTCCACCAAAGGACCTTAATGGAAGCCACATCTTTCTTCCTTAACTTCTTCACTTGTCTATCCAAAATCTGAACCAGAACCTTTTCATAGATCAAATTGTCTTCAACAATATCAACAATATCAATAGGGACGGTAGCATTAGGGTCCCCCATATATTTCCTCAACATGGATACGTGAAAGACCGGATGAACCAACTCCATTTCTCTAGGCAAATCCAACTCGTAGGCCACCTTACCAACCCTTCTCATCACCCTATAAGGACCCACATATCTAGGATGTTACTTGCCCTATTTACCAAAATGGACCACACCTTTCATATGTGACACCTTCAAATAAACCCAATCACCAACCTTGAATTCAAGATCCCTTCATACTAGAATAATAGCTATTTTTATAGGCAAACTCAATCAATAGAAGATGATCATCCCAACTACCCTTAAGCTCTCAGCTTAAGCATGTACTCAAGTGTTTGGATAGTCCTCTCGGCTTGGCCATCAGTTTGAGGGTGAACGGTCGTACCAAGTTTTAGCTTGGTTCCAAGATCTCGTTGGAAAAACCTCCAAAACTGTGAAGTGAATTGTACACCACGATTTGATATGATGGACAAAGGAGGAACCCCATGCAACCTCACCATGTCATGAATGTATCTAGGCATATCCTCAAAGGTTTGGATATCTTTTTGGCTTAGCCATCTATTTGAGGGTGGAAGGTCGTACTAAGCTTAAACTTTATACCAAGACCCTTTGGAAAGACCTCAAAAAATATGAAGTGAATTGTGCACCACGATTTGATATGATGGATAAAGAAACCCCATGCAACTTCACCAAGTCATGAATGTATAACTTAGCATAATCTTCAGCCCCATATGTAGTCTTAATCGGTAGAAAGTGAGCCAATTTTGTTATCCTATCAACCACAATCCATATGGAATCAAAACCCTTTCTAATCTTGGGCAACCCAACCACAACATCCATATTTATCTCTTCCCACTTCCAAGTAGGAATCTCTATATCTTGGGTTAGGCTACTCGACCTTTAATGCTCGGCCTTGAATTGTTGGTAACTATGGCAATCGAACATAAATTTTGCAATATCTTTCTTCATGCCTCCCCACTAATACACCTCTCTCAAATCTCTATACATTTTAGTAGACCCAGGGTGAATAGAATAAGAAGAACTATGAGCCTCATCAAGAATCGTTTCCTTCAAGTAATCAACATAAGGAACACACAACCTACCTTGGTACCTAAGGGAACCATCTCCCCCTTGGGAGAAAGCCTCCACCTTACCCTCCTTTATCAATGCCTTCAATTCTAACATAGCGGAGTCAAGATCTTGCTTATCTTTCACCTCCTAAACCAATGCAGATTTAGAACCATTAACAATAACAACACTGCCATTATCCTCCTCCTCCAACCTAACTCCCAACCTAGCCAACCAATGGACCTCTTTAGCCTCCTCTAGGCCTCCATCATAAACATGAGCTAGGCTACTAATGGACACCCTACTCAAAGTATCCGCCACAACATTAGCCTTACCGGGATGATAATGCTCACTCATATCACAGTCCTTAAGAAGTTCTAGCCACCTTTTTTGTCTCAAGTTGAGATCTTTTTTAGTGAAGACATATTAGAGACTCTTATGATCAGTGAACACATTAACATGCACCCCACACAAATAGTAACATCATACCTTTAATGCAAATACCACAGCAGCTAGCTTAAGATCATCGATAGGGTAGTTCTTTTCATGCACTTTGAGTTGCCAAGAAGTATAGGTTATGGCCTTACCACTTTACATTAGAACACAACCCAAACAAACCCTAGAAGCATTACAATATATAACAAATCCCTTTAGCCCTGCTAATTGTGACAATATAGGAGAGGACATAAGCTTATCTTTCAATATTTGGAAGCTCTTCTCACACTCATTGGTCCATACAAACTTAGCCTTCTTTTGAGTCAATTTTGTAATAGGAGAAGCAATAGAAGAGAACCTATTCATAAATCTCCATTTGTAACCCTCTAAGCCCAAGAAGTTTCTAATATTCGATGGGGTCAATGGTCTAGGCCAATTTCTAATCACATCCGTCTTCTTAGGATCCACCTCAATTCTATCCCCCAAAACCATATGACCTAGGAATGCAACTTCTTTCAACAAAAATTTACACTTCTCATATTTAGCATACCGTTTCTCCTCCCTCAATCTTTGCAACACTACCCTCAAATGACCCATATGTTCCTCCTCATTATGTGAATAAATCAAAATGACATTAATGAATACCATAATAAAAAAATCAAGGTAGGGTTTAAAGACCATATTCATTAGATCCATGAAGATGGCCGGTGCATTGGTCAACCCAAATGATATCACAACAAACTCATAATATCCATACCTAGTCCGAAAGGCCGTCTTAGGAATATCACACTCCTTCACCTTTACTTGATGATACCTGGACCAAAGATCAATCTTAGAGAAGTGGCTAGCCCTTTGCAATTGGTCAAACAAATTATCAATCCTTGCAAGAGGATACCTATTCTATATGGTAACCCTATTAAGTTGCTGGTAGTCAATACACATCCTAAGAGACCCATCCTTATTCTTCACAAACAACACCGAAGCACCCCAAGGTGATTGGATAGGCCTAATGAAACACTTCTATAACAAATCCCTCAATTGCTCCTTCGACTCCTTTAACTCTGTTGGGGCCATACGTAAAGGGGAATAGAGATAGGTTGAGTATCGGGAAGGAGATCTATACCAAAATCTATTTCCCTTTCTGGAGGAACACTGAGAAGGTCATTTGGAAAGATATTAAGAAACTCATTTACAACCGAAACTGACTTTATGGGAAGGACCTTGGACTCCACATCTCTAACCCTCACAAAATGATAAAGACACCCCTTAGAGATTAACTTACAGGCTTTAATGCAAGAGATGAACCTACCTTTGACCACTATATCATAAATCTACTACTCAAGGATGAGTTCATTTGGGAATTCAAATTTGACCCTATGGGTTCTACTATCAATAGAAGCATAGTATGCATGCAACTAATCCATCCCAAGAAAGACATCAAAATCAAGCATTTCAAACTCAAAATGATCACAAGGCAATGTTCTATGTGAAATGCAATTGGGATAATCTCTATAAACCTTCCTAGCAACAATAGCTGCACCAATAGGAGTAGACACCTCATATGACTCATACAACGATTCAGGATCAACATGGAAATTTTATGCAATAAAGGGAGTGACAAAAGAAAGAGTGGGACTTAGATCAATCAATGCATACACATCAAAATCAAAGATTTTTAACATACCGATAACAACGTTGGACACCTCCTCTTCCTCATCTATTCCTCCTCCATTTGCTCAACATAGGTCATCAAATGGGACAAATCAATATCACAAATCTACATGATGGACCAGCACTCCTTACTCACCAAGTCATAAATACCCATCACAAATTTAGTCATCCTAGACATCGAGTCAGCCACCAAGTGTGGAGCGTATTTTGAAATTTGGTTGACCTTGATGGCGTACTCCCTTACACACATAGACTCTTGTCTCAAATTCATAAATTACACCAATTTGGCTCCCCTAAGCTCAAGAGGGAAGAATCGATTAAGGAAAGTCGCCTTGAACTCCTCCCAAAGTACCACATTGTTGAGCCCCTTCTCCTCTTTCCATTGATTGTACTATATTTATGCTACCTCTTTGAGTTGGTAGGCCACCAACTCTGCCTTATCCTCTGACACCACAACCATGATATGCGAGATGTTGTAAACCTCATCAATGAACTATTGAGGGTCCTCACTCACCATTGACCCATGGAATTTCGGGGGATTTATCCTCATCAAATCTCTCAAACGAGATGCTGGTATAGAAGCATGAGGGGTTTGGGCCCTTTGGTTTGCTTGTTTAGTGATGACAAATTTGATGTTCATGCTCTAATAAGAAAGCAGTCGTTGTCAGGTATTAACCTAACAGAAGGTTAGGGTCAAATCAATAGGGAAAACAGGGCTTGCCTACAAGACTTCACTACTAATAATTTCTAGCATCAATAACTAAAATCTCTAAATGGGGGGGTTGTGATTCAAAAACAAAAGTAAAATTACGACTATACTACTATGCGGGAAAACACTCAATTTTCGAGACAACATGGGAATTGTGTTCTCCATGGTTTGTTGACTCAATTACACTAGGTAACATAACTATAATTGAAGATTAGCATGCAGGACGGTAACTTAGGTTCTTCCAGCCCTCTTGTGAAGGTGAAGGTCAAATTTCACCATGGCCCTTAATCGGCAACCATGTCGTGCCAACTAACCATTACCAATTGTCCCAGTCAACCTCTCCTTGTTCAGGTTTGGATGATTAGATGAGAAGATATCGATTGAATCCTGTCATCTACTTTTTTACCTATTCGTGACTATCTTGGTCGAGATCATGATAGTAGGCGGGGTTTGGTGTTGGCCACCACCAAACAACAATCATAATGAAGGGAAATAGACAATACATGCAAAACCCCAATAATAGAAATTCAATAAACCTAGGTCATCTCAAATCAACTACCCATGGTTCCCACAACCCCAAGTTGTGGATACTTAGCTACTCATAGCTAAGGCAAAATAAGCAAAAATGCATATACAAGACATAAATGAGAGTTTTCCTAACAACAATGAAGAAAGTAGGCACAACAAGTTGCAAACCCACAAGTTTGATTGATCAACAATGAGTACAAAGCAAGATTTGCAATCCCATATAATGGGATTCGCAAGAGAACACAAGCGGTTAAAATCATTTTATTAATATGAGTATCAAACTAATCTAAAAAACTAAGAAAGGATTCAAAAGATGATTGTGAAATGTCTCCTAGTTAAACTCCTTTCTAAAATTCAAAAGATGATTGTGAAATGTCTCCTAGTTAAACTCCTTTCTAAAACCCTAACTTTAACTATATATAGTATTTACAAAATAACCCTAGAACTTACACAGAAAAGACAGCTGGCAGCTGATAAGTCTTGCAAGTACGACTCGTAGGATAACCTACGAGTCGTACTCGGGGTCTCGTATCAGGTTCTTTGCATCTTGGACTAAACTGGTACAACCCATAGGTACGAGTCATTATTTGAGCTATGACTCATATGTTCTTCTCGTAGTCTTGGCCTTCAATTATTTGGTCCAATGTTTTGGCTCTCTGATTCTTGCTACGAGTCCACCTATACGAGTCATAGTGAGACTTAAGACTTGTAGGATAGCCTCGTGGCGGTGACCTCCACTTAGTAGATTTCTAAATTTTTAGACTCTAATTCTTACTACGACACACCTTACGACTGGTAGCTTGGGCTACGACTTGTAAGATTGCTCTTATGTCCTAAACTTTAGGAAAATTTGCAATTTTTCTTCAAAACCATGCCAACCTAACTTTTTTGTAAGAAAAACATGAAAACACATAAAAACCATAAAAAGTCGCATTAAGAACTCACAAAATCCCTTGTTTTAGGCATCAAATGTGTTGTATTTTGACAGCAAATCAACACCCTCAACTTATAATTGTTGCTTGTCATCAAGCAACGACTCGATCTATGTAGACAAAGAGAAATACATAGTAGCTATACTAATGGGATATATAACAATTCCTTTGATTTAGGTACCGAACTACTATTTTCAAAGGAGCATTGCAAAGTAATTAAGCAAACAAGAACATAATGACTCTGGAAATCCAGCTATGACAAGCTAGGAAACATCAACTATCTACAATTGCTGGTATAGTCATATGCTACTCAAGTAGTGGAAATGCCCTCACTAGAAAGAAGTCCCTCATACTCACTCAAAAGAATTTAGAATTCAGGGACTGAGGAAGCATTCTCTTTCACACAAAATTAAAAATCAAGCATACTGACTAACACCATAGGCTTGCCTCTATACTCATCTTCTGGATTGGTGATAAAGTGAAGGTGGATCACTTTAGAACTTATAGGCTTGTAACATAGGTTAAGGGTGCTTTGGTATGATATGTTGTGCAAGTAGTGACTAAAAGCTATCCTTGAACCATGGTTACCAACACTTTTTGCATTATAATCTAACCCTTTTTAATCAATCCACTCTTGTTCTCCTATTTTGAACTTTTCTCGAGTGCTATCTTTCTCCTGTTTTTTAGCTATACCTCAATTTCAAGCTCATATTTGCTACTTTTTCTCAACTCAAGGCACTTTTCTTTTCTTTTTTTTCACTCGGTTAATGCTTTTTTTATTTCCTTCTTGATTTCCCAACTAACCACCTTATTGTTATTACTTTACCACAATAAGGGTCACCTTTAACTTAGGCTTTTAGTCTCAGCTGAAGTGCACATTATCTATGCCTCAGACCAGGGCCACCAACTATAGCCATCCTCAACTTAGGCTTTTAGCCTCAATCAAGGTTTATATGTTCAAGGATAGACCAGGGCCAATATCACGGTATTTCATCAAAAAAGGTTAAGTTAGCAAGGTATCAAGAAAGAAAGAGTAAATGGTAAGCTCAAAAATTTGGAACAAGGGATTCACTCACTTATTTGGTGGGTCATTTAGGCCAAAAGTGGTTTCACTCAAATAACAAAGGTTTAAGATCATTTCCATGTCCACCACATCACCAATCCAATCATAGAGTAACAAGGCAAGTTCTAGGTCCATACAAGATGCATGAATGCAGCAAAATAAGCTTACAACACATATGGCAATTGCATCCACAATCAAGTAACACTCACAGTTCACGTTTTCAGTCTTAGCTTACCTTCACAATTTCAGAATAAACATTGTCAGATACTCAAAAATGTCTTAATGCATCAATCATCACAACCTCAAAAATTTTGAGGGTAGCCAATTTTTCATTAAAACTTTAAAAATACATCTAAAAATTATGTATACGCCAATAGATAATGCTACTATGAATTTACAGATTATCTACACTACCTAAACATGCCAGTTCAACAGGAAATTAAACATCCACAGGGAAAAAGAAGTACGACAAGAAAACCTTGGCATAAAAAATAGGGAAAATTATGGACTTGAGGCTACTCAGACTTCACCTTCATCCATAACTTGCCACAGCCCACCAAAATGGGACACTTTGTCCTCAAATTAAAAACACGTAAAATATGAAAATACACAAACAAAAGATAGATATATATATATATATATCAAAAACAAACATTTAAAAACTAGTATCCAAAATAAACATCCAAACTAAAAATATTTAAACACATCCAAAAACCAACATAACAAAAAGATTGTGTAACACTAGAACAAAGTATCCAACATGAAAGAACTGTGGTCAAAAGAAGTCAAACATCATGGTGCATCAAGCACCGGTCTCTAGCTGGTCTGTGGGGTCCTGGGAGATGAACTCTTCCTCAGCAATCCGAGAACTACCCTCTCCATGTGGGGTGTGCTACTCACGATCTCTCTGAATAGTCGCCATCAGTAGCAACTCCTGCACTACCTCCTCTGGTATGGGCTCTTCTTCCAGTCTCAGCCTTTTCTGGGTTGGCTTTGGATCATCCTACTCAAGGGGGCTCTTTCTACAAACGTCTGAATGGTCGGCTAGCTACTTAAATACCTCGTCATCCGCCGGTGCCACCTCCGAGGCTGCAATAGGAGCTGCCAACATCTATAATAATTTAGCCTTAAACTTGCCTAACTCCTGAGTCACTGCACTAGTGTCAGCTGACCGAGCTCTCTCAAGTCTTCGCTGGACCCTCGCCTCAAATACATCAACTCGAGCATCCACCGCTCTAACTCTTTCATCTAACAATACGCAGGTGAATGTCTTCATCCTTTCCTCAGAGTCTCGTACTATCTGGTCAACCCAAGGTTTGACCCGTGCAGATAGAGCCTGAAATTTGGACTCTGCCGTAGCCACCCTGTACAATAATGCCTGAAAAACAATAGGAAAATTAAGAGAATCAACCTATAATACAACTGTTGCTAGTGCTGGGGTACTGGAGAGTGGTGTGAACTTGATCTCCACAGCTGGCGTGGGTTCTGTAGCAGCTGAAGTCAATCCCTGAGTCTGGGACTCTACTGGAAATGACTCTGGGATAGGAGGAGAAACAACTCTCGATGGGGCTACCTTAATTAGGCTAGGATCCATCATATGCAATGCCTCTACATGAGGGTCTAAGTGGAGAGAGACCAACACCCCTACCACCTTGCATAACTTGTGTATTAGAATAGGAAATAGCAATGCCTGCTAAGTGAGGACTGCTGACTCATGTATCTGTTCTACCATAACTCGAGCCCAGTCAATTTCGTACCCTGCCAAAATGCGAGCCAACAACACAACTCTCTCTAATGTGATCATATTATTCGTGAAAGTGGGTCTGATGCACCAGCAAATAATGGACACACAAATATTTTGCCCTAAATTAGAGATGGGCCTTCAAAATATGCTCCTTATGGTTCGTAACCCATGTTGGCTCGACACCTTCATCATAAATTTGACTTTCTATCCATTGAAGGAGTTCTGTTCTCAGCCCAGAATCCTTTTGATTCACTGCCTTTCTCATTTCTGCAATTCTATAATCATACTTTGCTGTGGAATATGGCACTCTATAGTTTGGTCTGAATTACTCTCTTAGGATGGTTTATTATAAGATATCAACAACCTTCCCTTTAACTAGGACTTCACTCAATAATGGCTGCTCAATGGGCTCTTTGAGCCTTGGTAAATCTCTGCGAATAGTTGCATAGTAGGAGGCATAAAACTCCCTAACTACATACAGGGCAAACTTCCCTAGTTCTTGTGACAACCAACCAAGCCCATGCCACTCAATTTTAGCCTGTAACCTTGGTACACTGCTTAGTCCTGAATTTTTTGGCATAGCTTCCTCGTGGAATCTCCTCACTTGCCTCCCTTGACTTTTCAACTCCATTCTTTTTTCATAAATCTCTTTCATCCCTGGGACACACCATCTCGTGTTTTAGGGGTCTATAGAGGTGACAGTGTAAGAAAAATTAGATAGTTGTAGGGGTGCAGTACCATGGT
>DF365525.1:30198-43080 GCA_000787875.1 Solanum virginianum
CCAATTTCACCATGGCGCTAGGTCGGCAACCATGGTATGCCAACTAACCATTACCAATTGTCCCAGTCAACCTCCCCTTGGTCAGGTTTGGTTTATCAGATGAGAAGACATCGATCAAATCCTATCATCTACTTCCCTTTTCCTATTCGTCACTACCTTGGTCGGGATCATAAAAGTAGGTGGAGTTTGGTGTTGGCCACCACCAAACATCAATCATAATGAAGGAAAATAGACAATATATGCAAAACCCCAAACATACAAATGCAATAAACCTAGTTAATCTCAAGTCAACTACCCATGGTTCCCACAACCCCAGGTTGTGGATTCTTAGATACTTATGGCTAAGGCAAAACAAGAAAAAATGCACATATAAGACATAAATGATAGTTTTACCAATAACAATGAAGAAAGTAGGCACCACAAGTTGCAAACCCACAAGCTTGATAAATCAACAATGAGTACAAATCAAGATTTGTAATCCCCTAAAATGGGTTTCCCAAGAGAGATCAATAAACTAATCTAAAAAGCTAAGAAAGAATTCAAAAGATTATTGTAAAATGTCTCCTGGGCAATCCAAAAATGGGTTTTCCAAGAGAAAATAATAAACTAATCTAAAAAAACTAAGCAATGATTCAAAAGATGATTGTAAAATGTCTCCTGGTCGAACTCCTTTCTAAAACCCTAACTTAAACTATATATAGTATTTACAAAATAACCCTAGAATTTATACAGAAAAGACAGCAGGCAGCTGATAAGTCTCGCAGGAACGACTTGTAAGATGACCTAAGAGTCATAGTCAGGGTCTCGTATCAAGTTCTTAGCATCTTGGAGTAAATTGGTATGACCTATAGGTACGAGTCATTGCTTGAAATATAACCCATATGTTCTTCTCATATTCTTCGCCTTCTACTTTTTGGTCCAAAATTTTGGCTCTCTGATTCTTGCTACGAGTCTGCCTATATGAGTCATAGTAAGACTTACGACTCGTAGGATGGCCTCATAGGGGTGACTTCCACTTAGCAGATTTTTGATTTGTTAGTCTCTGATTCTTGCTACAACACACCCTACGACTCATAGCTTGGGCTATGACTTGTAAGTGTGCCCATATGTCCTAAACTTCAGCAAAATCTTCAACTTTCTTCAAAATCATGCCAACCTAACTTTTCTGCAAGAGAAAGATTTTGTGTCCTAATGAAACTCTTGCAAACATAAACAACATTATGGAGATGACGATGGGGATCCTCTTAAGGTAGCCCTGTGAATAACCCACGATTTTGGAGCATTTGAAGTAATCTAATTGACACCAAGAATTTAGTGTCTGTCGATAGTGGAGGCAACACTATCACACTAGTAACGTCCATAGCCATAGGGCTCAAGCTATATTGGTTCCATCCATAAGCATTCTCATTAAAGTCCCTAACTTGTGGCATGTTATCCCTTGGTGGTGGATTCTCCTATCTTCCCATATCATCATTCATATTCATTTCTTCCTCAACTGAAATATCCTCATTCACTTGATTCATTCATCTAAAGAGTTAATGGATCTGCAAATTGATCAGAGCTAAGGGATTGCCTTGGCTCCTTGTGTTGGGCATATAACCTAATACACCCTGCAATTAAAATTCAAACAACAAAAATAAAAACAAAAGTAAAATACAAGAGAGTCTAGAAATTAACACTAGAACTAACTAATCCTAGCCGTATTCCCTAACAATGGCATCATAATTGTTTATGCAGCTGAGGTTGATGCTCTAATAAGAAAGTGGTCATTGTTAGTAATTAACCTAACCAAAGGTTAGGGTCGAATCCACATAGAATACAGGGCTTGACTACAAGGATTCACTATCAATCATTTTGAGTATTTAGAATCTCTAAATGGGGGATTTTATGTGATTCAAGAATAAAAATGAAAATAAACACTATATTACGATGCGAGAAAACACTCAATTTTAGGGATAACTTGGGAATTATGTTCCCCATGATTTTTTGACTCGATTAACCTAGATAACATAACTACAATTAAAGGTTTGCATGCAAGACAATAACTTAGGTTCTTCCAGCCCTCTTGTGAAGGTGAAGGTTGAATTTCACCATGGTGCTTGGTCGGCAACCATGGAGTGCCAACTAACTATTACCTATTTTCCCAGTCAACCTCCCCTTTGTCAAGTTTGGTTGATTAGACGAGAACACATTAATAAAATCCTATCATCTATTTCTCTTTTGCTATTCGTCACTACCTTGGTCGAGATTGTGATACTAGGCGGGATTTGGTGTTGGCCACCACTAAACAATAATCATAATGAAGAGAAATAAATAATACATGCAAAATCCCAATCATAGAAATGCACAAACCTACGTCATCTCAAGTCAACTACCCATGGTTTCCACAACCCAAATTGTGGGTGCTTAGTTACTCATGGCTAAGGCAAAACCCAGAAAATGAAAATATATGACATGATTGAGAATTTTACCCAAAGTAATGAAGATTGAAGACACCACAAGTGGCAACCCACAAGCTTGATAGATTGATAATGAGTACAAAACAAGATTTGCAATCCCCAAGATTGGGTTTTCCTTGAGAAAAATGAAGAAGTTTTCTAGAACCCTAAAATATTCCTGAGATAATATTCAAAGACCAATTCAATATTTGTACAATGGAATCTCATTCTCCCTTCCTTGATTTTTAAAATAAAACCTAACTTAAATTATTTATAGTAGTTACAAATTTAACCCTAAAAATTATGCAGTAAAGACAGCTAGAAACTACTATGTCTCACAGGTACGACTCGTAGTGTGACCTACGAGTCGTAATCACAGTCTCATATTAGGTTCTTGGCATCTTGGACTCAACTGGTACGATCCACTGGTACAAGTCGTAGGTTGACTACGATTCGTATGCTCCTCTCATAGTCTAGGCCTTCAGTTGTTGATCCGAAGTTTGGACTCTCTATTTCCTGCTATGAGTATACCTATACATATCNATTCCCAGTCTAGGCCTTCAGTTGTTGATCCGAAGTTTGGACTCTCTATTTCCTGCTATGAGTATACCTATACAAATCGTAATGACACCTACGACTCGTAGGGTGGCCTTGTAAGGTTGACCTCCACTTAGCAGATTTCTAATTTTTGGTCTCTATTTCTTGCTATGAAAAACACCCTCTGACTCGTATGCTGGGCTACGACTTGTAGGTGAACTCATATATCTTATGCTTCAACAAAATATATAATTTTCCTCTAAAATCATGCCAACCTAACTTTTTTGCCAGAACAACACAAAAACACATAAAAACAATCGCATTAACAACTCACAAAATTCCTAGTTTTAGACATCAAATATGTTGTATTTTGAAAGTACATCAAGTTGCAAAATTTTGCTTAAGATCCTTAGATTTAAATGAGAGAATTCACAGAGTCTTAGAGAGGTTTGAGAGAGGGTTTGGTGAGTTATAGAGTTCAAAAATGGCTAAGTATGGGTGATTTCACATTTAAGTGGGCATTGGGCTATGACCCCAATGCCCTTGGCTAAAACAAAAAAGCCAAGGAAAATAATACACTGGTTCATGCCCCTAGCGCATCGCGCCCTCGGCGCAGATAGCCACTGGAAATAAAAAATTAATGAAAATTATTTTTTGCTACGAGTCCTCTGAAATTTGGGTTATACCTATTTCCCACTCAGTTTTTCTCCTGATCGAGAATATGAAATTGAATTTTTGAAATTACACACGAATTTTAAGATATATGTAAATTACGATTATGGGGCATTTCGAAGCATATGTAGAGCATTTCAATATCTGTCCCTTGGGAAGATTCATTCCCGAATTCAAAGAAATATTCATAAGAGATGTAATTTTGAAGATTTCAGCCCGACATGAATGTAGCAAATGCATTTAAACATCATTTATCAAAATTCTCAACAATAGTGTAAAAAATCACCATGAACTTGTTAGCATAAACATGAATGCATGGAAAATGACAGGAGGGTTCAAAACTTAAGACTTGAAATTATATACGGGACTTAAATTATTGCCTTCGGCTTGAGTGGAGAGGAACAGATATGAGTATCACTTTTCATGTCCGCTTTGGCTTCCCATGTGGAACTTTCAACTTGTTGATTCCTCCAAAGGACCTTGACGAAGGCTATATCTTTGTTTCTCAACCTCTTCACTTGTCTATCCAAAATCTCCATTGGGACCTCCTTATAGGTCAAACTATTTTCTATAGCACCCACAACCTCTAAGGGAACTACAGTACTTGGGTCACCTACACACTTTCTCAACATAGACATATGAAAGATCGGATGAACCATATTCATCTCCATAAGCAACTCTAACTCATATGCAATCTTACCCACTCTCCTCGAAACTCTATAAGGACCCACAAACAAACCATACCACACTATTTATGGGTAAGACTTTCAAGTAAACCCAATCACCAACCTTAAACTCAAGATCTCTTCTCCTCACATCGGAGTAGCACTTTTGTCTACTTTGGGTTGTTTTCAATCTCCTTTATCAACCACACCTTCTCCAAGGCCTCCATGACCAAATTCGAACCTAGCAAGGCCATCTCCCCCACTTCAAACCACCCAATCGGGGATCTACAACACCTACCATATAATGCTTCAAAATGAGCCATACTAATGCTTGAGTGGTAGTTATTATTATAAGCAAACTCAATAAGTGGAAGATGTTCATCCCAACTACCCTTAAACTCCAAGACACAAGCTTTAAGCATATCCTTAAGAGTTTGGATAGTCCTCTCGGCTTGACCATCTATTTGAGGATGAAAAGTCATGCTAAGCTTAACCTTGGTACCAAGACTTCTTTGGAAGGACCTCCAAAAGTGATAAGTGATTTGAGCACCATGATCCAAAATAATAGACAAGGGGACCTCATGCAATCTAACTAACTCATGTATGTACAACTTGGCATAATTATCAGCACCATAAGTGGTTTTGATAGGTAGAAAGTGGGCCGACTTTGTCATTCTATCCACAACCACCCAAATAGAGTCAAAGTGTTTCCTAGTCTTAGGAAACCCAACCACAAAATCTATGTCGATCTATTCCCACTTCCAAGTATGAATTCCCATGTCTTAGGCTAGGCCACCTGGCCTTTGATGCTTTGCTTTCACTTATTGGCAGTTGTGACATCCGAATATGAACTTGGCAATATCCCTCTTCATACCACCCAACCAATACACTCCCTCAAGTCTCTATACATATTTGTAGAACCGAGATGAATAGAATAGGTTGAATTGGCCTCCTTCAAGATCAACTCCCTTAAGTCAACAATAGTAGGCATACACAACCTAGCTTTGTACCTAAGGGCACCATCTCCCCCTTGGGAGAAAACCTCCGGTTTGCTATCCTTCACCAATGTCTTCAACTTTAGCAAAGTGGGGTCAAGATCTTGTTTTGACTTTACTTCCTTAATCAAGAAGATCTAGAACCATCAACAAATACTACATCACTACTTCCAAATTCATCCAACCTAACCCCCAATCTAGCCAACCGGTGAACTTCTCTAACCACCTCTTTGCCACCATCATTAACATGAGTTGGACTACTCATGGATACTCTACTTAGAGTATCAGCCACTATATAATGCACACTCATATCATAATCTTTAAGGAACTCTAACCACCTTCCTTGTCTCAAATTAAGATCTTTTTGGGTGCACACATATTGGAGACTCTTGTGGTCGGTAAACACATCAACATGAACCCCATACAAGTGGTGACACCAAATTTTCAAAGAAAACACCACGGTCAACAATTCAAGATCATGGGTGGGATAACTCTTCTTATACGCCTTAAGTTGTTGAGAGGCGTGTGCTATCACCTTGCCATTTTGCATCAAAAGACACCCCAAATCAATTCTTGAGGCATCATAATATACCACAAACCCTTCCAACCCTTCTTCTAGAGCCATGATAGGAGCGGAGACAAGCTTATATTTTTAAAGTTTGGAAACTATTTTCACATTCATCTGTCCACAAGAATTTTGCCTTTTTTTGGGTCAACTTTGTCTAGGAGAAGCAATAGAAGAAAAACCATTCACAAACCTCTTCTAGCAACCTACCAAACACAAGAAAGTCCTAATATCATGTGGAGTCAAGGGTCTAGGCCAATTTTTATCACCTCCGTCTTCTTAGGATTAACCTTAATGCCATCGTCCCACACCACATGCCCTAGAAAAGTAACCTCTTTCAATCAAAATTCACATTTTTCGTATTTAGTAAAACATCTTCTTCCTCAAGATTTGCAACACCACCCTCAAGTGATTCACATGCTCTTCCTAACTCCTGGAACAAATCAATATATTATCAATAAAAACCACCACAAACATGTCAAGGTATGGTTTAAAGACCCTATTCATGATATCCATAAATATAGTTGGTGTATTATTAGTCAACCCAAAGGACATAACCACAAACTCAAAGTTTCCATACCTAATCCAAAAAGCTATCTTGGGAATATCACACTCCCTCACCTTCATTTGGTGGTATCCAGACCAAAGATCAATCTTAGAAAAGTGACTAGCCCTTTGTAGTTGATCAAAAAAGTCATCAATCCTTGGTAGAGGGTACTTGTTCTTTATTGTAACCCTATTAAGTTATCGGTAACCAATGCACATTCTAAGAAAACTATCATTTTTCTTCACAAAAAATGCTGGTGTACCCCAAGGTAACTTACTAGGCCTAATGAAACCCTTCTCCAACAAATCACTCAATTGATCGTTAATTCTTTCAATCGTCGGGGCCATACAGTAAGGGGGAATGGAATTTGGTTGAGTATCGGGAAGGAGGTCTATACCAAAGTCTGTTTTCCTTTCGGGAGGAATGTCATGACCCAAGCCTAGGGCCTAGATGTGACATGGCGAATGGGGAACCAGAAGGAGCCCCAATCAAGCCTCTTAGCATATCAATTACACATCCTTGGTCGCGGAAGCAAAACATCAACAACATGAGACATAAAGAAGGGAAAAAAGGACTAAGGAAGTCTTGGATAATCATAAAACATTCAAGAGTTAAAATCTTAGCATAATTACATCAATTATTCCAACAATACCTCTAGAATAGATTTGTGGGGGCTAAGACACTTTTCGGGCTCACCGTCATAGAATAAATGTTCAATATCAAGAGATAATAAAAGCAATAGTAGCATAGCTAGTGTCCCCGAGCATGAGGACCCACCAAAAGCTTATCTTCAAGATGCCAAAACTAGTCCTATGGAGGATCATCGGGAGGAGCTCCAGTTCCTACATTGTAACATCATATAGGCATAGAATATGCATTAGTATGTTTGAATGTACTAAGTATGTAGTATGCAACATAACAAGACATAGGCAACATGGTTAAAATGCATAAGCATAAGCAGTGGATAAGTATAATAACAATATGGCATGCATGACCAATGCTTGAAGTAAAACATGCTTGTAAGTCATATGTTTATCTAGAACATAATACATGTGTAGGAAGAGACCATATCCACATAGCCCAATCAAGCTTTACTTGAACTCCAAGGCATGCCACCCCAATGGAAGAGGATTGAGGTACATACCCCTCAACAAGGTAGATGGGCATGCCACCCCCTATCATAGTGGTCAAGGTATATACCTCTCAACAAGGTAAATGAGCATGACACCCCCCATCATAGTGGTCAAGGTACATACCCCTCAAAAAGGTAGATGAGCATGTCACCCCCCATCATAGTGGTTGAGGCATGTCACCTCCTTAACTGTGGTCAACTTGCAACATTATAGACTTTTTTCATGAGCTCAACACGTATATACGTTCCTTTAATCATCATAGATTCACTTGGCTTGTAAACCATACAATAAATCATCAATAACTCAAGAATTTATGCTAAGATAGTATATCAAACACTTGGCGGGTGTATAATGCTAGTTCAAAATCATGCAATTCAAGAGTGAAATCATGTCAGAAAACTGATTATAAATAAACCCACCAATACATAGTAAAACCCTTATGGAAGATAGCTCAAAATCTCTCATCAAACCTGATAATAGATTATAGATTCATAGCTCAAAACATGAATAGAAACAATAGATAAACTATCTCATAGTATAAGATTGAATAGGTAGACATGTGTTTCAAATCATAACTTCATAAAATCCTAACATAATTTGTTATCATAGTTCATAATAAGTAATACCCATAATTAATACAACTTGAAAATATGTTATTTTCATAAAAAGGAAGGTTGGGCACCATGGGTGAAAGGACCCAATGGTTGAAACCCACATACCTTGAATTTGGGGAGTTACTTAATGTAGATTTAAATGAGAACTTGAAGTTTGAATGAAGTTCTTTAGATCCGGAATTAAGCTTAAGACACTAGAATTTGGATGGGATATCTGGTGAAGTGTTAGAGAGGGTTTTGAGAGTGTCTTGAGTTATATAGAGTTGAAAAATGGCTAAGTATAGGTGTTTTATGCATAAAATGGCATGGGGCCAAGACTCCAATGCCTTAGGCTCGAGATGAAAAATTAAGAAAGTGCAAACACAGCTTAACGACAGGTTCGCGTCATGGAGGCATCGCGGATGCCCTCTTGAAATTAAAATTTTGGCAAAAATGAAACTTTGCTACGAGTCTTCTAAATTGGGGTTATACCTATTTTCCACTCAATTTTGTCCTCTAATCAAGAATATGAAGTCAAATTTTTGATATCACGCATAGATTTTGAGATATATGAAAATTATGATTATGGGCATTTTTGAAGCACATTTTTTGGGGCATTTTTGCGGCGTTTTAAGGTACACCAGGAAGCTCATTAGGAAAGACATCAAGAAACTCATTGACCACCAGAACTGACTCAATAGGAAAGACTTTGGACTTAACATCCCTAACCTTCACAAGATGATAAAGGCAACCCTTAGAAATCAACTTTTGGGCTTTAAGACAAGAAATGAATCTACCCTTGACCATCACATCACAAATTTCCCACTCAAGGATAGGCTCATTAGGGAATTGAAATTTAACCCTACGGGTTCTACAAGCAATGGAAGCATAATATGCATGTAGCCAATCCATCCCAAGAATGATATCAAAATCCACCATATCTAATTCAACAAAATCACAAGGCAAGACTTTATGCAATATGAATACGGGATAGTTTCTATAGACTCTTTTAGCAATAATAGACTCACCAATGGGGGTAGACTCTTCATATATTTTACACAACAATTCAGGGACTTACATAAAGCTTTTTGGCAATAAAAGGAGTAATGCAAGAAAGAGTGGCACTTGGATTTATCAATGCATACAAATCAAAATAAAAAACCTTTAATATACGGTTGATGACATTGGGCACCTCTTCCACCACTTGCCTTCTTTGAAAAGCATAGAACCTATTTTGCCTTGAAGCATCCCCTTATTGGTCTCCCTTTGCCCTTGCACCAGTATTAGCACCTTGACCTTGTGGACAACTATCTCTACCTTTGTTTTAGGCATGAAGACAATCAATAATCTTGTGACCCACTTCACCACAACCAAAACAAGCATTAGAAATTTTCAAATATGGGCCACCATGATTCTTTCCACACTTTTGGTACTTAGGGTGGGTTATCCCACCATTACAACCTTATCATCTTGGATTATCATTAGAAAATCTCTTATTAGGAGCATTAAAAGACCCTTGGCCTTGAAATTTGTGGTGTTGAGGAAACTGGCCACACTTGGAACCTTGGAAACCACCTTTAAAATGAGCCCTCGTGGACTCACCACTTTTTTTTCTAAGTTGTTCCCCCTTTAGTTGCTTGGCATAAGTCATGAGCTGATATAAATCCATATCACTCACTATCATGGTAGTACAACACTTCTCATTAACAAAGTTAGACACTCCCGACACAAATTTGTTCATTCTAGCTCTAGGATCGGCCACCAAATGTAGAGCATACTTGGAAAGCTTGTTAAACTTGAGGGCATACTTCCTCACACTCATGGAACCTTGCTTAAGGTTTATAAACTCCATCATCCTAGCCTCTCTTAGCTTGATAAGAAAGAACCAATTTAGGAATGCAGCTTTGAATACCTCCCAAAGAATAGTATCATCATCCCTCCTCTCCAATTTCCATTGGGTAAACCAAATTTTTGGCACACCTTTGAGTTGGTAGGCCACTAACTATGCTTTCCATTCCAAATTTATCCCCATGATAGATAGCACCTTATACACTTCATCGATGACATCTTGGGGATCCTTTTCTAGCATGGATCCATGGAACTCTGATGGGTTCATTCTTGTAAAATCGCTCATCATTTTGGGCTTTATAAAGATATGTTTAAGTCTTGAAAATATCAATGATATTGTAGGGCCAAATTAAGCCTCTTTTATTAAATATTATACCTCTTGTGAGCCTTTGATGTTGATTTTAATGAAAAGGTAATGTTGATGATGACCCATTCTTATGTTTGAAGTTAGGCTCACTATTTGAGGTCAATGATGTTAAGAGCTACTCATGCCGTGTCTCTATGCTTATTGTAAGTTATTAAAGTATGATTATCTTATATATTTTGTGAGATTAGACTTAGAACCTAATGGACTAGAGGCAAGTACCTAAGTCCTAGAACTACGTGCCACCATAGGTGAGGGGATTAGAGGTAAGTCCCCAAATCTGTAAGAGGTGAGTACCCTAAATATGAAGGCTTGAGGCCAGTGCCAAGTTCGAGCTTGAGGCGAGTACCCGAGTCCAAGAACTAGAGCCGAGTACTCGGTTCACATAAGGCATAGTGGATTCACTTAGTCATTAGGAGGTTCACCTTAGCAAGTAACTTCCTCCTTTCTTCCAATGTAGGGTGGACAACAAGATTCCAAGTTGTAGCTCACTTGGTCTTATTTTATATCGGTTGAGGTTTCTTCCCACACTTATACATATACTATGTTCTATATAAGGTGAATGATTTGCAAAGCATGTTTTACTTTAAGCTTTGATCATACATGTCATATTGTTATTATGCTATCTATTACTTAACATTATGCATTTTGACTATGTTGCCTATCTCTTGTTGCATTTCATCCTACGCACTTAGTATATACAAATGTACTAACGCATTTGCTAAGCCTACATGATTTTACCATGTAGGGACTGGAGCTCTATTTGACTATTCTCCTCCATGTGGCTAGTTTGACATCTTGAAGATAAGCTAGGTCAGTCCTTAAGTTTGAGGACACTATCTACTTTCTCTTGTTATTTCTAAACCTTCTATATGTTGATATTTGACATTATGAGGGTGAGCCCAGAAAGTGTCGTGGCCCCCGCTCATATCTAAGCTTAGAGGTTGTTGGAATATTATGATGTATCTATGCTATGATCTTGACTCTTGAGTATTTTATGTATTATGCTATTAAAGAGTTCCCTTAGTCCCATTAATCCCTATTTTACTCTCTTGTTGTTGTTTATATTGCTTCTGCGACCAAGGATGTGTAATTATATGCTAAGAGACTTGTTTGGGATCCCTTCAGGATCCTTATTTGCCATGTCACATATAGGCCCTAGGTCTAGATTGTGACACATACTCAAAAGCCCTTAATCATCATATAGTTGCTTGACTTGTAAATCATGAAATAGATCATCAACAACTTGAGAATTATTGACTTGACATTTTATCAAACAGTTGGTGGGTTCATGATACTAGTTCAAAATCATGCAATTCGAGAGTGAAATAAGATGAGAAATCTTAATGCAAATCAATAGACCAACATGTAGTAAAATCCTCATATAAGGTACCTTGAAATACATCACCAAAACTCATAATAGATCATAGTTTGATAGTTCAAAACATGCATATTCTCAATAGACAAAGATCAACTCATAGTGTAAGCTTAAAATAGATACTCATGCATTTGGAAATTGTGACATCCATATTCTCAATAGACAAAGATCAACTCATAGTGTAAGCTTAAAATAGATACTCATGCATAATCAATAATACTTTGGTAAACCACCAATGTAATTCATGCTTATATTTCATAAGAAGAGATGCCTATAAGTAAAACAACTTTAAATCATGCAATTTTCATAAAAAGAAAGATTGGGCTCCATTGGTGAAATGACCCAATGGATGAAACCCATATACCTCAAACTTGGATCTTCTTAAGATGAGTTTGAAGGAAATTTAGAGCTTGAAGTGAAGCCTTGAGTTCCAAAGTTAAACTTGAAATCCTTAAATTTTGTATGAGATATTTGGTTAAGTCTTGGAGAGGTTTTTGTGAGAATTTTAAGTGATATAGAGTTGAAAATGGCATGGGGCTATGACCCCAACGCCCTTGGGCGCATAAGAAAATGTAAGGAAAATTTTGTAATCGTCTGCGTCTGATCCACGATGCGGACCTAATGCAAAGGAGATTTTTACACTACTCCACACCCCTAGTGCGTCGCAGCCATGGTGCGAATGCTCTCTGGAATTCAAAAATTAGAAAAAAATTACTTTTCACTATGGGTCCTCTAAAATTCGGGTTATACCCACTTCCCACTCAATTTTGCCTCTTAATCGAGAATATGAAGTCAGATTTTTGATATCTCGCACAGATTTCAAGATATATAAAAATTATGATTATGGGCATTCTAAAGCACATTTTTGGGGCTTTTCAATATCAACCTATGGGAACATTCAGCCCTGAATGTCAAAGAAACATGCATAAGAGAAGTAATCATGAAGATTTCAGCCCGGCATGAATACAACAAATGCACATAAACATCATTTTCAAAAATTTCAGCATGAATGTCAAAATCACCATAAACTTGTCACCAAAAAACATAGATGCATGCAAATTAACATAAGAGCTAAAACTTAAAATTTGATATCATATAGGGGACATAAATTAGTACCTTCGACTTGAGTAGAGTGGAAGAGGTATGG